>SJXQ01002374.1:0-34233 GCA_006408695.1 Aepyceros melampus | reverse complement strand
GGCCCCCCCCATTCCTCTGTGGTTGTCACTGCCCTGTCAAGGGTGGGGTCTACTCCCTAGTTGGAGTAGAGGCCCCTAGATCTATTTCTTAGCAGTGATTCAGATCTGCAGTGTTAGTGAGGCAGGCTTGGAGCAGTTGCACTGGGAGAGAAGCCACTGAGTATTCCTCTTCTGGAACTGTTTATCTGTGAATGTACTCTGTTGTTTCCCCTCTCACCTGTTGTGTGGGCTTACAAAGTATACTGTTGTTGGCACTGCTATCAAACCTAAGTGTAAGTATTCTGGCAATTGACCCTGCTGACTCTAAAGTGTTTTTTTATTTATTTTTATTTTTACTTTATTTCAAGTGTTTTTTTAATCCAGCCACTGGTGCAGGTTCACTGAGGTTAGGTCCAAGTACTTCAGTAGTCATGTATCTGCACCCACTGTGGGAGATACAAAGGCAACTCGAACCCTTGTCTGACTCTATCCCCACATGTACATGCCCACAGAGCCTATAGCTGCCAAAACCCAAACTGAAAGACAGTCATTTTATCTTTAAAGAAAGAAAATCTCCTTTAATTCCTTCTATACATTTTTGCACTCCCCTCCCAACTTTTTAAAATCAAATTTTAACAGAAAGGATGAGACTCAATCATCCAGTGGTGTCTTAGGTTAACTTACCCCAGAAGCAGACTCTGAGGCAAAGATTTGAGTAGAAGTACTTTGTTTGGGAAATCATCCCAGTAGTCACAGGTAGGAGAGTGGAGAAGTAAGATGGAGATGGACCAGAAGCCAATAAAGTGTGCAAAGGTTACTGACCTGTGAGCACCTGACACTCAGTCTTTTTTGGAACCTCTGGAAGATGATGTTCTACATTTAGGGGCAAGAATGCTGGAGTGTTTATCCAACAAACTATCATTCATTGTAGGAGGGCTGCTTCTGGGGATATTGACTCCATGATATTTTCGGTCTGCTCCTGCATGCTGACTGATTGGGCTCCAGCAGCCAGAAAAAGCCCTCAGGCACAGTTGCCTTCAGTTGGTAGATATTGGGCTGGTATGTACTAGAGCAGTAAATATATTAATTATTTATGCCACATAACAAACTACCCTCAAATTTTGTGAGATAATGAGTGTTTATTTTTTCTAAGCCATTGTTTCTGTGGGTCAGGAAATCAGTTTAACTGGTGTTCTGGCTGAAGATTTCTCATGAAGTTGTGTTCAAGATGGTAACCAGGCTTCAGTCATTTGAAGGTGTGACTAGGGCTGGAGGATTTGCTTCCAAGGTAGCTTACTTGTATGACCATTGGCAGGAAGCTTTATGTCCTTGCCGTGTGGATCCCTCCTTAGGGGTCTTTGTGAATCTTCAAGTTATAGCAACTGACTTATTCAGAGTGAGTGATCCAAGAGAGAGCAAGGAGGAAGCAACCATGCCTTTTATGACCTAGTCTTGGCAGTCACACACCGTAATCTATTTCTGCCATATTATACTGTCATTAGAAGCAAATTAGTAATTTCAGCCCATACTCAAGGGGAGAGTTATCAGTCTCTAATTTTTGAAAGGAGTTGTGTCAAAGAGTCGTAAGACTATTTTAAAACCACTACAGTGCATATGAGAGCATATGAGCTGGGTACCACCAACATCTGCTAAAGGAGGTCTGTATCCTGTTTTTGACCTGTCAGCAATCTGGGTTATTATAGCTCCTGGCAGAAGGCACTAAGGATGAGTTCATCCATCAGCTGCTTTTTTGTAACATTTGCTTTATCCCTTCCCAAATACTCTCTCCTCTTCTTTACCTTCTGTCCTTCTGATCCTCCCCAAAAGTCAACAGTTATTTTTTTTTTTACCAGTAGACTAATTCATCTGAAACAGATCACTCCTTCATGTCAGAGTCTCTATATTGTACTATTCCAGACATACTATCACAGTATAATTTAAAGACTGTGATACTGAGTACTTTGGTGGCACACCAATCTCTAGTACCTTTTACCTAAGAGTTCTAAGTTTGTATATGTGGTCTGCCTGGAGATTGGTTCTTTAACTCAAAAGATACTGACAACATGGGCAGCATCCTCTCTACATATAAAATTTGTTGTGCCTAATATCATCAACTCTCTATTTTAATACTGTCTTTCTTATCTCTACCTCATAGATCTCTTTCCTTTCTTCCTCTTGAATGTTACATATTGTTTGGCATTTTCTGGAAAGAGATAACTTTAGAAGTGAGTGTAAAATATACTCCATGACTCTGCCTGGAGAGAACTCACACTAAGACAAGGACCTGAGTTCAGGTAGCTTATTTGGGAGATAATCACATGAAACAAGAGTGGAGAAATGGAGAAGAGACAGGGAAGGAAGAAAACCCAATACTAGGGTTTGTAATTGAGGTCATTGCTATGAGGAACAGGGTCTTGATTCCAGTGGGATCTTCCAATAAGTGTAAGGAAACTGATAGAAGGCCAGAACTTTTTAATCTATTTCTCTATTACTCCCTTTTCCTGTTGTTTAAGAATCGCCCTTGGGGTCATTGCTCTCCCATACTTTGGGGTCATGCTTAAATGGAGGGAGAGTAGACTGTTAGTATAATTGAAGATTGTAGAGTCAAAAGCTAAAAAAGGTGTGACTTGAGGTGGGATGCAAGCAGAAATGGGTTTTTTGCACAGAACTGTCCACCATAGCTTTCCCTGAAGTCAAAGGAGGGCCCAGGGGATGTAACTAGGGTACCAGAGGCATCTGCTCCAATGGCCAAATAGTGGATATTAGACACTCCTTGGGCTAAGTGGAAATACCCCAATGGCAGATAACAGCCAGGGGTTGAAGTTGCTGAGACAGATAGGGCTGGGAATTTACCTGGAAGGGGTAGCCAAAAATCTTGATTTAGGAGTTCCCTGGTAGTTTAGTGGTTAGGATCCAGCGTTTGCACTGCCATGGCCTGAGTTCAACAATCCCTGGTTGTGTAACTGAGATTCCACAAGCTGTGCAACATGTCACCTCCCACCAAATCTTGATTCAGAAGGAAACTCTGATCTCTCTGAGATAGGAGTATGAGTACAAAGGCAGGGAGGACTTGGAAATAGGCCTTATCGAAGCACAGGTCTGCAAAGAAACAAGTATATAAATACAAGTGGCATTTTTCTAGAAGAACTGATGTAAAAAAAATGGATCCCCAGGAGGCCAGGTACCAGTCATATCCATAGTGGGGCTGCTAGCAGAGTTTGGTACCTGAAGGAGGGAGTAGGGCCAGAAAGACACTGTGGGGTGAGACAAAAAGGTGACATAGTCCATGAGGTGACAGTCCATTTAAAACTATTTTAAAGGAAACTCCTAAGAATACTATCTTAACCAAATGGCTTAAAGATGAACTTTGGAAGATTAGTATGTAGGAGGTGGGACATGGGTGTTTGGGGGCAGTCAGAGACCAAACAGGAGTTTGATTGGGATGGCTGAAAACAAGAGTATTGAAGTGATGCTGGTCAGTTCTAGCGTAATCAGTGAAAAGGGAAGAAAAGAGTATGGTGTTGATAGTAGAGGGTTAAAATAGAGGAGGATCCTCTCTTGAAGGCAGTCCTAAATGGCCTGTGGCTACACATCTGTATAGTCATTCTGGAGAAGCATGACTACATAAAGCTAACCCACAACTAATGCAGGTCCTGCTAATTCTATTTCTTAATAGTTCCTGACTGTCCATTTTTTTTCTCTTTCCCACTGCAATTGTCTAGTTCAGGTCTCCATAGACTGCTATGACCAGCTTCTAAACAGTCCTCTGTCCCAAGTCTTGACTCTTCCAATCCTTTCTCCACAAAGTTGTCAATTGTAATAGGTCTAATAAATACATCTATTTTCAGTTGCTCTCCTGCCTAAGGTAACTCCTGATCATTATTTAATAATCAGCTTCGGTTCAGTTCAGTCACTCAAGAAATTACTTGTCTCCCAAAGATGTTTCAAGACAGCATTCCCTCTTTTTCTCCCTCTTCTCTTTTATGATAAAGAGTCTCCCTGGCAGAGTGACACATGCCTTGCTGGCAAGACTCACAGGAGCTGTCCATGGTCCTACTGGTAGGGCCTGGGTGCGACTGTCTAGGTGATGATACTTGGAGGACCCAACATGGCTTTGCCCACCCCCAAACAACCTATTCCACTTCCTACATATGAATCTTCTAACATTCATCTTTAAACCATTTGGTTAAGACAGTATTCTTAGGAGTTCTCTTTAAAATATTCATAAACTTTCTGTTAAGTGTAATAGGGCAAGAAGTAATATCTGTTACCACATCAAGCTACTACACCTTGCCTTACAGAGAAAGGTTCTAAAGGGAGGGATAAAACAATGCCTTTACATGAGGAAGAGGGGGTAGGGAAAGGATAGAGACCAGCGGTTCTCAAGGGGTGATCCCTGGATCAGCACTATCAGCATTTAGAATGAGTTGGAAATGCAAATTCTCAGGTCCCTCCCTAGATTCAGAAACTCTGAGACTAGGGTTGAGCAATCTGTGTTTTAGCAAGTCCTCCGAATGATTCTGATGCATGTTAAAGCTTCAGAACCACTGATAAACATACACGCACATGCATGTATATACACAATCCCTAAGCTAGGACACCAACTTTGCTTACTTTTTCGTTCTTTTACTGCTGAGTTAGATTTAACCTCACAAGTTAAGAACACACAGTGCTCTAGGTGTCCACAATTGATTAATAATTTAGGAATGTCTGCTTGGCCTGTGAGATGGGGAAGGAGATGGAGGCTGCAGAGGTCAGTTACAAAGGTAGGTACATGGATCTCAGAGAGAATGAAGGCCCCAGATAAATAAATATGTGAGATGTTAGCATACCATTTTTTTTTCTCTTATCCAGAGCTACTGAAACTTTCATCTGCATGTGAATACCCTGGGGATTCAATTCATGACCAGATTCCCATTCAGTCACCCCAAGGTGGGTCCCCAATTCTGTGTCTCTAACCAGTTTGCAGGTGATGCTGATGATGCTGGTCCTCAGACCTCAGTTCAGTTCAGTTCAGTCGCTCAGTTGTGTCCAACTCTTTGCGAAACCATGAATTGCAGCACGCCAGGCCTCCTCGTCCATCACCAACTCCCGGACCTCACTCAAACTCACGTCCAGCGAGTCGGTGATGCCATCCAGCCATCTCATCCTTGGTCGTCCCCTTCTCCTCCTGCCCCCAATCCTTCCCAGCATCAGAATCTTTTCCAATGAGTCAACTCTTCGCATGAGGTGGCCAAACTACTAATCTTTCTCTACCCACATTATTTTTGTGACTCCCTGCAGAATATTATTTTTAACAAAAATAAAATATCATACCATTTTACAAAGAAAAAGACTGATAATACCTGGTAAAACACTTGGAAGGTTGATTCAGTGCAGGGTCTGAGTGCACCTTTTCTGCAGTGCTCAGTAACTGCTCCTGTGCCCCTGCCTTTGTCAGACATGTGCCATGGCCCCATGAGAAACCCCTGGAACCTTCCCACCTTTGTTTCTGTTTGTTCTATCACATCTTTTTCTACTTTTGGTTCAATGCAATGTGGGAGCCAAATGGTAAACAGCGTTTGCTGATTGATGTCTTTCCCTTCTCTTCTCTCTCTCTTAAATAAAATCTACCTGCTGTCAATTACTGAGTGCTTCCAGGCAGGATTAGCAATGTTACTAAAATCAGGTCAAAGATACTTTGGAATCTGTTCGGTGTGGGATTCCCTTGTATTATAGCAGTAATAATAAAGTAAAAGTCTCCCCAGCCTCTCTCCAGGCTCCCTTTTCCTCTACATGTTTCCTTTTTTTTTTTTTCCCCCTAGATTGCTTAAGTCATTCTATTTGGTCTTTTCCTCCACAGATGCTCAGTCACCGTGGAGTATAGCCAGCTACAGCAGAGGCAACAAAAACCCTTTGCATTAAGAAACAACAAACAAACAAAACAACCCTTTGTTACTGTTTTTCTTTCCCTAAAATTCAACTCATAAGGTATATGATAGAACACATTTCTTCCTTTCCTTTCTCTTCTTTCTTCTCTTCCTCCTCCTGTCTCCCACTACTCCCTCTCCTTCCCCTCCCAATTTTTCTCCTCCTCTTTCCCTGTTCCTCCTTATTCCCTTCCTCTTTTTCCTTCCTCTTCCCTTCCCCATTCTCTTCCTCTCACTTTTCTGGGTTTCCACCTCTCTCTCATTGTCCCCACTCCTTCTTTCCCCTCATCTCTCTTGCCTTCCCCTATCACTGTTCCCCTGGAACATGGAGGTATGATAAAAATCTCTCTTCTCATGAGGTTGGTTCACACATCCAAAGTCTATCATAGCAGATCCCCTGATCCTGAACTCAGTGAAGCCTGAAAGGGTCATTTCAGACTCTCCATTTAGTAACCACCCATTTAATGAATTCAATTGTGTGTTTGAAATTAATCAAGTGTTATCAACCAACGACCTGAGATCTAGTATATGCAGCTAGAACACAGAGGTTCTGTCAGTGTGGAACAAACATGATATGTTGAAGGTAGCAGCGTGTTTATAGCTTTTCACTGGAGAAGATTAAGTAACAAGGTGGAACGTGCAGCACCTGCCATCTCTGTTTCCAACTCACATCCCCTGATGTGAGGCCAAGTGGCTCTGTCGAAGTCAGGGCTACAGCCATTCACCTCACACTCACCACCTGGAGCGTCTTATCAATATGATGAAACTGTGGGCTGTAGCTTCCTTGACAGACAAATATCCTGAGCCTCCAGGGGCAGCATGGATGTGTGCGTGGCACCAGCACAGCCCTTCTAAACGCTCCCGCCAGGTCTGGGGCTCTGAAGCCCTTTAGAGATATTTTAGCAATACTATAAGAGAGAAAGAAACAGAGAGAAGTCAGAAGCACTCAGGCCTTGCCTCCCCACAGCATCCTTACTGGGAGGAACCCTCCCTGGGGTGGGGTGTTCCCTCTGCCCCCACCCTCCCGGCCATGCTTTCTTATCCTGAGCTTGCCAGAAGCACAGCTCAGCACTTTTCTGATTGCATGAGGCTTCAGAGCGGCCTTCAGCTGACCAGCAGAAATCACATTTTGTAATCGTAGGCTGCCTAGAGGGGTTTCCCAGGTGGTGCTGGTGGTCAAGAATCTGCCTGCCAATGCAGGAGATGTAAGAGATGCGAGCAAAGCAGCATGTAGGTAGAGAATCTGACCAGGGTAGAAGATTTTGGTCCTTATCATCCATTCTCTTTTTCATTACATTTCAGTGTCCTTTTTTTTTTTTTAAATTTTTATTTTTAGTTTATTTTACTTTACAATACTGTATTGGTTTTGCCATACATTGACATGAATCTGTCTTGGGTGTACATGAGTTCCCAATCCTGAACCCTCTCCCCCACCTCCCACTCCATATCAACTCTCTGGATCATTCCCGTGCACCAGTCCCTAGTATCCTGTATCCTGTATGGAACATAGACTGGCGATTCATTTCTTACATGATAGTATACATGTTTCAGTGCCATTCTCCCAAATCCTCCCACCCTCTCCCTCTTCCTCAGAGTCCAAAAGTCTGTTCTATACATCTGTATCTCTTTTGCTGTCTTGCATACAGGGTTATCATTACCATGTTTCTAAATTCCATATATATGTGTTAGTATACTGTATTGGTGTTTTTCTTTCTGGCTTACTTCACTCTGTATAATCAGCTCAGTCTTTTTTTTAAATTAATTAATTTATTTATTTATATTTTGGCTTGCATTTTATTTTTTTCTAATTTTTATTTTTACTTTATTTTATTTTACATTACTGTATTGGTTTTTGCCATACATTGACATGAATCCATCTCGGGTGTACATGAGTTCCCAATCCTGAACCCTTTTCCCACCTCCCTACCCATATCAACTCTCTGGATCATCCCCGTGCACCAGTCCCAAGTATCCTGTATCCTGTATCAAACATAGACTGGCGATTCATTTCTCACATGATAGTATACATGTTTCAGTGCCACTCTCCCAAATCTTCCCACCCTCTCCCTCTCCCTCAGAGTCCAAAAGTCCGTTCTATACATCTGTGTCTCTTTTGCTGTCTCACATATAGGGTTATCATTACCATGTTTCTAAATTCCATTTATATGTGTTAGTATACTGTATTGGTGTTTTTCTTTCTGGCTTACTTCACTCTGTATAATCGGCTCCAATTTCATCCATCTCATTAGAACTGATTCAAATGTATTCTTTTTAATGGCTGAGTAATACTCCATTGTGTATATGTACCACAGCTTTCTTATCCATTCATCTGCTGATGGACATTTAGGTTGTTTCCATGTCCTGGCTATTATAAACAGTGCTGCAATGAACATTGGGATACACGTATCTCTTTCAATTCTGGTTTCCTCGAATGAGGTAAATTTATTTATTTTAATTGGAGGCTAATTACCTTACAATATTGTATTGGTTCATGTATTTTTGAGTGCCTGTGTCTTTGTTGCTATGCACAGGCTTTCTCTAGTTGCAGCAAGTGGGGGCTACTCTCTAGTTGTGGCTTCTCTCACTGTGGAAGCACAGGCTCTAGAGCACAGGCTCAGTAGTTGTGGCACACAGGCTTAGCCGCCCTGCGGTACATGGGATCCTCCAAGGGATCAAACCTGTGTCCCCTGCATTGGCAGGCAGACTGTTAACACTAGATCACCAGGGAAGTCCCCCATGTGAAGATTTTTGCCAATTCCACCTTGGTAGGAGACTTGAAAACAATTTCCCTGCAGGACAAAAATTTCATGCCACAGCCCTGAGTTATACCCAGAAGTGTTACTAATTGCAGTGTGCAGATAGGCCATTTCTCCATCTCCAAATAGATGGAGAGTATCTATTGCTGTCCAGCTGTAGTGCAAGGAGTTTCTTATTTCCCACACATCCCTGCTAACACTTGGTAATACCTGTGTAAGGTCAGGCCAGTCAAGATGGCTATTCTCTTGCTCTCTGCACATCTCCTGCTCCAGCAGACCCTGTTTCATGCACTTGCCTATCCAATACTCTTGGCTATAGGGCTTAGTCACTGCCTTCCTGCTTGCCCCCTGCCCCAGCCACTGGTTTCCCCGGTAATTGATGAGCTACTCTGATGTCAATTCCACCTATAAAGGGAGCCGCCTCCTCCCCCGTGTATCGAAGATGGCAGTCATTTTCTGCTTGCTGTCTGCTGGTCACAGTGGGGTTTCAATTCAGGACCCTTTTGCTCAGGACATGGATGATTCCCCTGTCCAATAAACTGTTGATGTCTCTGTCGCCGTCTCTCGGTTCTTTCTCTGGTCATAAGGTTGGGCAACCCGTAAGGCTTGCAAGCCTGCAGGGTGCAGCCCAACAACCTGATTTTCTAATAATTTACTATTTTATGGGAGTTAATGGATTCTCATTATTGTCATCAAGTTTCTATAATAATTAGTGAGGTTGACCATCTGTTGATATGCTTATTATCGGTTCTGCTTTTTACTACTAGGAATCTTCACTCATTTTCTTCCAGGGTATTTCATTTGTGGTGGTGGTGATGTTCTTGTTTTTATCCATTTTCCAGAGTTTGTTGTTTTCTTGATTCATTACTTGTCAGTTATAAATACTACAAATACTTTCTCTCAATATATTATGCATCTCAACTTTTCTATGTTGCCTTTTATTTAACAGAAATCTTTAATTTTGACATAGTCAAACTCACTAACTTTTTACCTTAGCGTACAAGTACTTGTTTTCTAATTCTTTAATTTTTACATTTATTTTCATTTCTTCTTTTTATTATTTGTTTACTCTTTTTTCTCTAGAACGTTGAGCTAAATACCTACATAATTTTCACCTTTCAGTTTTTAATCAGTGAATATTAGTTAATATTCCTTTGGTGAGAGATGTTTTTGAATTTGACAAATTTTAAGTAAAATTTTGTTGTATTTTGCTTCAATCTTTAACCAAATATTTTTTCTGCTTTGAGCTATTTCCCATCCACTACTTTGCAGATATTAGGTGCATTCCCATAGTTATATTTTATTATAACTGGACTAAAATATATCACTGGAATATTACAAACATATATTACTGGAAATTATAATCTTCATGTCATAAAGAGGAAAAGTAGCGTATCCAACAGCAAGTAAAAAAAAAATTGCAAGTACAAGTCAAGCCCAGTCATTTCTTCCTATTGTAATTTCACTTTCTTTTTCTAAGTTGTTAAATTTTAAAACGAGATTGAAATGTTGGTTTTACTTTGTATAATAATGATTTGTGGGAACACTTAAATTCATTGATATAGAAACAGATTAGAAAAGGAAATTGATAGTCATTTTGTAAGCTCTCTGCTGCTGCTGCTGCTGCTAAGTCGCTTCAGTCATGTCCAACTCTGTGCGACCCCATAGACGGCAGCCCAGCAGGCTCCGCCATCCCTGGGATTCTCCAGGCAAGAACACTGGAGTGGGTTGCCATTTCCTTCTCCAATGCATGAAAGTGAAAAGTGAAAGTGAAGTCACTCAGTCGTGTCCGACTCTTAGCGACCCCATGGACTGCCGCCTACCAGGCTCCTCCATCCATGGGATTCTCCAGGCAAGACTACTGGAGTGGGGTGCCATTGCCTTCGTTTGTAAGCTTAATGTTATACAATTTTTTAATCATTGCAGGGAGGATAAGCTCATTTATACAGAACGCATATTTCAGCCAATGCAGCAGATACAAACAGAAGCTTTAAGAAAACAAAAGAAATATAGATGCTGAACTATATTTTCTTTGTTCAACAAATATTAAAGGCCTATCACGTGCCACTGTTCGAACACTGGGAATACAGCAGTTAACAAAGTAGGTAAGATCTACATTCGAATGGAGCTTTAGAGTGAGAGATGCTGTAATAAAGAAATAAAACGGTAAATAAAGTAATTTTAGTTCCGGTATTTCCCAGGAAAAAGATAAAACGCGGTGGCCTGTGAGCCAGTAACTTACCGATAAGAAGTAGCCTTCCCTCCACCGGGTGACGCACCTGGGCGGAGCCACAGCAAATGCACACTAGCCCGTATTGCCCTGCTCTTTATCCAGAAGGCACCCAGACTCTGGCTCGTGAGCATGGACAGCTAGGAATGAGAGAAACTGCTCCACAGGCCTGTTCATCCGAAAATTCATTACACAAACAGGATTGACTGTTATGCTCTTCTGTCACAATAAGAGATGCAACAGGGAGAGGTAATCTTTTCGCAGGAAGGCTAATTCTGAAAAGAGTGTTTATGGATTGTTTTGTTTGTTTTGGGAGGTCATGGGGGTAAATGTAGTCCAGACAGAATAGACTTCTCAGTGATTATAGCCACTTCTCAGGGCTGTTGGAAGGGTTACCACAACCCAGCTCTCAACACAGGATTTCAAACATCCCCATACAGCACATTTCTTCTACCCCTAACTTTTCATCCTATCAGAAGGGTTCCTTCTCAGTTCTTCCCCCTCCAATTTCCAGCCCAGCTAGCTCTAGGCTTTCACATACCTAGTCTTTCCCCAGGCATCTAAATCTCTTCTATTTCTTACCGGAGCAGTGTATTTCCACCCAATCCAACATCCCTCTTAACTCCTAGGCTCACATCTAAACCTCAGCAAAAGAGGCAGCCACTTCAGATACTAAGGCCACCCATTAGAAGGCAGGGACAAGTTAGGAGAACAAAACCCTTTTCACTTTTATCTCCTATTGTGCTTTGGCATTGTATTTTCAATAATAACTGGTGTGTGTGTGTGTGTGTGTGTGTGTGTGTGTGTGTGTGTTTCAGGCTTTAGAAGCTATATAGCCAGCATGTGTTACAGTAACTTCATGGTATGACAAGTGTCTGTACAAATTGTTAAACTGCTTCTGATTATGTTATGTTGTGGCTTTCCTTGACTGAAGGGCTCCCCTGGTTGCTCAGACAATGAAGAACGTGCCTGCAATACAGGAGACCTGGGTTTGATCCCTGGGTCAGAAAGATCCCCTGGAGAAGGGAATGGCAACCCACTCCAGTATTCTTGCCTGAAGAATTCCATGGACAGAAAAGCCTGGTGGGCTTATAGTCCATGAGGTCACAAAGAGTCAGACATGACTGAGTGACTAGCACATTTTCCTTGACTGACCTTACAAGTTACTTAATTGGAATATATAGTTTGTCTCATGGTGCTTCCTAATTTAAGACAATTAGTCTGAAGATAAGATGGAAGAGAAGACCATATTTATCATAGCATCCAAAAAGTAAAATATTAGGAAAAAACATTTTTAATGTGCAACTTGATGTGAGAAACTTTAAAGCCCTCCTGAAGACCTAACAATAGACTTTGAAGGCAGGCGTTTAAAGCATACTGCCCCCAAATATGCCACTCTAACATAAGAATTATTTTGAGCTAAAGGTAGTTGAAAAGAAGCAAACACATACAACCTTTCTTGCTCTTCCTTCCTCTATTAAGAAGGAGAGGATAATTTTTAATCAGTCAGTTAGTTTAGTTGTTCAGTCATGTCCGACTCTTTGTGACCCCATGGACTGCAGCATGCCAGGCTTCCCTGTCCACTTCCAACTCTCAGAGCTTGTTCAAACTCATGTGCATTGAGTCAGTGATGCCATCCAACCATCTCATCCTCTGTCTTCCCCTTCTCCTCCTTCCTTCAATCCTTCCCAGCATCAAGATCTTTCCCAGTGAGTCAGTTCTTCGAATCAGGTGGCCAAAGTATTAGAGTTTCAGCTTCAGCATCCTATCAGCCCAGAGAAATCTACATAACAAATCTTACTGACTAGTCCTTATCTTCAATTAGTTTCACCCATATGTTTACCTACCCAGTTTACCACCCCTTAGAAGCCTAAACCCCTTATCCTTGCTTTGTCATTTCTTAGCAAATGTATTGTTCTTTTGCTAAGATGCTACATAAGCCCCAGTTCTAACCACCTCATCACTGAAGTTTCTCCTGTGATTAGCTCAGCATTTGGTAATAATTTTTTTCTCTCATTCGTTTGTTATTCTAATTTTCAGGGCCCCCTCTGAAGAACCTACATGTTAGAGGGGAAGTTTTTCCTCCCCTAAAACTTCAATGTATATAAAGATATAATCTTAGATATCATGGATAGAAAGACTCAATAATGAAAAGGTGCCAGTTGTCCCAACATTAACTTCTAAATATGGCATTATCCACTTAAAATAACACCATAAAGTTCATGTGGAAAAAAATTTAAATAGCTAGAAAAACTAAAAGAAAGAAAGGAATATGGAAGATTCAGTTTACCAGATATTAAAACATACTACAGAATCTTAATAACTACATGTCTGGTGTATAAATAGAAAGACCTGTGGATTAGAAGAAAATTTCAAAAATTTTCAGTACAAACACATTCAGTAATATAGTATATGATAAAGATGACATTTATATCAATAAGGATGGGTCTTTAGATTAACAGAACTGATTGTCCACATAAAGATAAAATTAGATCTGTACCTCACATTATACATAAGGATAAACCTTCAATTATAGCAAGTATTTAAAAACAAAAGTTTTTAAAAATTGCAAAAGGTAATATAAGTGAATTCCTTGCTAACCCTGAAGGAGGCAAGTCCCTTACGTGACTGAAAATCCATGTCATAAAATTAAAGAAGATAAATTACGTATGTATTTTTAAATCTATTAACGTAGCAAATATGCCATAAACAAGGTAAATGACAAAATGATAAACTGGAGAAAAATTGCAAATCATATAACAAATACCACTCTCCTGAATAGATGATAAATTCCTAAGGCACTCCCAGGAATAAAGAAGACTAGGAAGAACCCAATAGAAAAACAGATAGTCTATGCCATACCACCCTGGATGCACCAATCTCATCGAATGAAAAAGCAGGCAAAGCACTAAAAGACATTTCATAGAAAAAGAAATATTCATAGCTAAATGGGTTACAAATTAATATGAGAAACACAGATAAAAACGGCATTCCTTTGCCACGAAGGGGGAAATGATGCAGGCCTGTGCAGGAGAATCTGGTGATATCTGCCTAAATTATGGGTTCAGTGGCCCTTGGATCTGGCAATCCCACATCTGGGCTTTTTTCCAACAGTTACATCTGCACACGTAGTAAGTGAAAGTGTACAAGACTATTTATTGTGACAGGGTTTGGATGGGACCCAAATAAAACAAGGCATATTTACAAAATTAATCCTATGCAG
The DNA here is from genome assembly GCA_006408695.1 of Aepyceros melampus. NCBI lineage: Eukaryota > Metazoa > Chordata > Mammalia > Artiodactyla > Bovidae > Aepyceros > Aepyceros melampus. The sequence goes on along the minus strand of SJXQ01002374.1, from coordinate 20,136 downwards.
CTGTGAAAAAAAAAAACAAAATGAGCGCCTTTTCTGTACCAATGTACAGAGGTGTTCAGGCTGTCCAGTTAAGCAGAGAAAGCAATGTACAAAGCTCAATACAATGTGGCCTGCATTTTGTGTAATAAAATGAGAAGGGTGGGAACAGTATGTTCGGTCCTTATCTGTCAGCATCTGCAAAAAGAAATATTGGAAAGATAAATAAGTCAACACACCAAAAGTAGTACAAAAAGTAGGAAGTGAGAGAGGACGGGATGGATGGGAAGGGACAAGTGTGAAGTGGACTTCTGCCTGTGTACCTTTGATATCATTTCGATTTTGAACTGTTAATGTATTACTAACTTGGGAAAAATACAGTGTTCTTTGAAATAAGAGGTTATTTTCATTTCAAATGAGGCAAACAACATGGTCTTGAACTCAAACAAGACAGTTTTTTAGTTTCCATACTTTACAACATGACTTCTCAGCTGTTTCTCTTTATGGTACAAGTCATGGTGGATATTTACATCTAACCTCAAAATACCTCCCTCCTTGCACACTCACACCCTCGCACTTATACCCATCAGTCCCTCTTCCCACCCACCATGTCCTCACTGAGTGAATGAGGATCTTCACCTCCAAGCCTCGGACACCAGCTGTGTTCACTCCTTCATCAGATTTGCGTGCCATCTGCAGAAAGCTGAATCCAACGCATTAAAAGCCATCATCCACATACGTCCAGGATATAATTTAAAAACAGAAAAGAAAGCTGCCGTGAAACTAAAATACTTTGATAATGACAATAAAATTGTGAAGTGAGGGTTGTCCTTGATTGGCTTCTATCTCCCATTTTAAGGACCACCTTCCACACTGTGCTGAACTCTTCCTTGGGATGCTGAGTTCCCACCTGATACCCAACACCTTCCCACGATTAGTAAGAGGAGCTCTGACGTGTTGGGGACACATAAAGTAGCTGTTATTTATCATGTATTCACTTATTCTCTCCCTGCCTATTCCAGCTAGTGCTTTAGAAAGCTGGCAGGATTATTTTCTGGGTTTTTGTTTTTTTTCAATGGAAATAGAACCCAGGGAACTAAATAAATTCCCAAAATCCCAAGAACTGCAAGTAGCAAAATCAGGATAGGAGTTCAGGTTCATCTCATGCCTAAACTTGCTTCTCTTGCCTGACCCATGTACACACTATCCCGTATTTTCCTCACGGAGCAAGTAAGATCCCTCCCTCTCTCCTTTCCCCTCCCTCCCCTTCAGTCCCCCTCCCTCCCCTTCCCTCTCCCTCCTGCCTTTGCAATATTCCTAGGGAGCTATTAAATGTGCTCTACTCATAAAGGCTAATAAAGTTGCAATAACAGCCTATCATACCCAACTCCAGTACTCTTGCCTTGAGAATCCCATGGACAGAGGAGCCTGGAAGGCTGCAGTTCATGGGGTCGCTGAGAGTCGAACACGACTGAGCAACTTCACTTTTTTTTCACTTTCATGCATTGGAGAAGGAAATGGCAACCCACTCCAGTGTTCTTGCCTGGAGAATCCCAGGGATGGGGGAGCCTGGTGGGCTGCTGTCTATGGGGTCACACAGAGTTGGACACAACTGAAATGACAGCAGCAGCAGCAGCATACATAAAAGGTAAGGTTCGTTTAACACTTACTGTGTGATAGCCACTAAGCAAAACGTTTTATTTATACAATACTATCCTTACTAGATTTTTAAGTAGTAGGCATTACTATTACTTCATTTTACAGATGAAGACATTTAGGCTTAGAGGGCAGAGGGTTCCCATGTTATGGTTAAGAAAAAGCAGAGCCTGGATGGGACCAGGCAGCAAATTGTGACCCTGGTCCTTGACCATCACACAGGTCTGCATCCCCCATTCATCCCTCCAAAGACACCTGTAGCTGAAGACAACATTCTTGGAAAGCACAGGTATAATCACAAGAAATAAATCTGAATTAGTGAGCTCCTAATCTCTAGCTGGGAGATATTTGGTGCTTGAAGGACCTTTCTTAAGGACTTTCCCAGGTCTTTCAAATATGCATATTTCCTCTGTAGGCTAGTCTTGACTGCCCTGAAATCAACCCAGGTTGAATTTTTATAGTTAATCTAAAGAAAATTATCTTTCTCCTTTAGATCTCATGCCTCCAAAGAAACCACAGCTCAACAACTTGTATCCCTACAGTATCTGGTCAGTCGGCAGCTTCCAGGGACATTTAGTTTAATTTTTCAGCAACAAAGCTCTTTTTTTCCAGCTCTTTCTAAGGGCAGCTTTCCCTTAGTCAGAGAGAGAAGCTAGAAATGCATTCTCAGGCAAGCATTTTCTCAAGAATGCTCAGGAAACTTTAAGTCCATAAGATGCTTTGGTCCCTTCCCAAAGCATGAGTTAAATCATTGGAGGAAAAGCTTTCAATGGACCGGCACCACACATGCCTTTTTTTCTCACTGGAACTTAAACACACTTACCTCCCTGGTGGCTCAGAGGTTAAAGCGTCTGCCTCCAATGCGGGAGACCCGGGTTCAATCCCTGGGTCGGGAAGATCCTCTGGAGAAGGAAATGACAATCCACTCCAGTATTCTTGCCTGGAGAATCCCATGGACGGAGAAGCCTAGTAGGTTACAGTCCACGGGGTGGCAAAGAGTCAGACATGACTGAGCGACTTCACCTTCACCTCACACAAAAAAGGAAGGAGCAGTAGGAGAATCCTTTATGTCCTCTATTTCTCTTCCTCCATTTCAAACTAGACTTGGTCTCTACCATCAAAGAACAGAGGGATCACCACTGAAATGCAAAGAGAAACAAAAACATTCATTCTCTGCTGTTGTGATTTAATTGGCCCAGCTATAAACATATTGTTAAAGGTCATTACCCTCCTTATAAGATACTAATATTATTTGAAGGGTCATTTTGACTGTCTACTATTTTTACCTTTTCCCTAAGCTACCGGGGAAGTCCTTACCTTTTTGAAGTTTCTTTATTTGATTTGATTTTTTGGCTGTGGCATGCAGGATCTTAGTTCCCTAACTAGGGATCAAACCAGTGCCCCTTGCAGTGGAAGCAAGAGTCTTAACCACTGGACCACCAGGGAAGTCTCTCAAGTCTCTTTAGAACACTCCACTCTCCTATACAGTTTTATTGTTTATATAACACCTACTTGTTTACACATCATCTATGGCTGCTTTCATGCATAGAGTTGAGTAATTGGAGCAGACACCATAGGCTCAACACCACATGGCTCACAAAGTCAGAGATATTTCCTCTCCAGCCCTTCACCCAGAAAAGTTGGGCAATCCCTGCTTTGGAATGTCACCCTCTTCAAAACATAACCCTTAGTGGTTAAGGGTTTTATACTGGAGTCAAAGCAAGAATTCCAGTGAGAATTCAGTGCCACAGCTTTGTTGGCTGTGCTCCGAGCCAGGTTTCTTAACTTCTTCTAAATGTCAGTTTTTTCATCTCTAGAACAATATCTATAAGAACAACACTGGCTCATGGGGTTGGGAGGATTCTGTGAACTACCCACCACACGTAAAGCACAAACTGTAATACTTGGAGCTTCAAAGATGGCATAATGGTAAAGAATCTGCCTGTTAAGCTGGAGACATGGGTTTGATCCCTGGGTTGGGAAGATCCCCTGGAGAAGGAAATGACAACTCACTTCAGTATTCTTGCCTGGGAAATCCCATGGACAGAGGAGCTGGGCAGGCCACAGTCCATGGGGTCACAAAGAGTCAGATACAACTTAGTGACTGATCACAATGATTAGTAATACCAAGAAATAGAGGAAACAACAGAATGGGAAAGACTAGAGATCTCTTCAAGAAAATTAGAGATACCAAGGGAACATTTCATGCAAAGATGGGCTCGATAAAGGACAGAAATGATTTGGATCTGACGGAGGCAGAAGATATTAAGAAGAGGTGGCAAGAATACACAGAAGAACTGTACAAAAAAGATCTTCATGACCCAGATAATCATGATGATGTGATCACTAATCTAGAGCCAGACATCTTGGAATGTGAAGTCAAGTGGGCCTTAGAAAGCATTACTACGAACAAAGCTAGTGGAGGTGATGGAATTTCAGTTGAGCTATTTCAAATCCTGAAAGATGATGCTGTGAAAGTGCTGCGCTCAATATGTCAGCAAATTTGGAAAACTCAGCAGTGGCCACAGGACCGGAAAAGGTCAGTTTTCATTCCAGTCTCAAAGAAACGCAATGCCAAAGAATGCTCAAACTACCACACAATTGCACTCATCTCACATGCTAGTAAAGTAATGCTCCAAATTCTCCAAGCCAGACTTCAGCAATACGTGAACCGTGAACTCCCTGATGTTCAAGCTGGTTTTAGAAAAGGCAGAGGAACCAGAGATCAAATTGTCAACATCTGCTGGATCATGGAAACAGCAAGAGAGTTCCAGAAAACCACCTATTTCTGCTTTATTGACTATGCCAAAGCCTTTGACTGTGTGGATCACAGTAAACTGTGGAAAATTCTGAAAGAGATGGAATACCAGATCACCTGACCTGCCTCTTGAGAAATCTGTATGCAGGTCAGGAAGCAACAGTTAGAACTGGACATGGAACAACAGACTGGTTCCAAATAGGAAAAGGAGTATATCAAGGCTGTATATTGTCACCTTGCTTATTTAACTTCTATGCAGAATACATCATGAGAAACGCTGGACTGGAAGAAACAGAAGCTGGAATCAAGATTGGCAGGAGAAATATCAATAACCTCAGATATGCAGATGATACCACCCTTATGGCAGAAAGTGAAGAGGAACTAAAAAGCCTCTTGATGAAAGTGAAAGAGGAGAGTGAAGAAGTTGGCTTAAAGCTCAACATTCAGAAAACGAAGATCATGGCATCTGGTCCCATCACTTCATGGGAAATAGATGGGGAAACAGTAGAAATAGTGTCAGACTTTATTTTTTTGGGCTCCAAAATCACTGCAGATGGTGACTGCAGCCGTGAAATTAAAAGATGCTTACTCCTTGGAAGAAAAGTTATGACCAACCTAGATAGTATATTCAAAAGCAGAGACATTACTTTGCCGACTAAGGTCCATCTAGTCAAGGCTATGAAAATAGATGGGGAAACAGTAGAAACAGTGTCAGACTTTGTTTTTTTGGGCTCCAAAATCACTGAAGATGGTGACTGCAGCCATGAAATTAAAAGGCGCTTACTCCTTGGAAGAAAAGTTATGACCAACCTAGATAGTATATTCAAAAGCAGAGACATTACTTTGCCGACTAAGGTCCGTCTAGTCAAGGCTATGGTTTTTCCTGTGGTCATGTATGGATGTGAGAGTTGGACTGTGAAGAAGGCTGAGCACCGAAGAATTGATGCTTTTGAACTGTGGTGTTGGAGAAGACTGTTGAGAGTCCCTTGGACTGCAAGGAGATCCAACCAGTCCATTCTGAAGGAGATCAACCCTGGGCTTTCTTTGGAAAGAATGATGCTCAAACTGAAGCTCCAGTACTTTGGCCACCTCATGTGAAGAGTTGACTCATTGGAAAAGACTCTGATGCTGGGAGGGACTGGGGGCGGGAGGAGAAGGGGACGACCGAGGATGAGATGGCTGGATGGCATCATGGACTCAATGGACGTGGGTCTGAGTGAACTCTGGGAGTTGGTGATGGACAGGGAGGCCTGGCTGCTGCGATTCATGGGGTCGCAAAGAGTCGGACACGACTGAGCGACTGAACTGAACTGAACCGGACCAGTATAGCACTTTACTTTCTGTGTTATATATGAAATATAATAGTGTAAAACACAATTGACTTGCTATTAATGACACCTGAAAATTTGTTATCTTTGTCCACAGTTTGGAATTTGGAAGTAAATGCCACTTTTACCTAAAAAGTAGGGAAGAAGTCAGTTTTTAAAGCTTTAATTCTTAAAAGATACGATGCTTAGCACCAAATTGAGGAAAAAATGGCATTAAGCTCTTCTTACTTGAAGTCATAAAGATGTGCAGAAAAAGACCACAGAATCAGAGTCCTTGTGTAGGCTAAGTCATGTGCCTACTAGGTATTTATAGAGTTCTTGATTCTATTGGCATGAATGATAACTGCCTCACATTAAGATTACAGAAGTTTGTACCTACTGTCCAGGGTGGATCCAGGATGCTGTGTTCTACCCATCTTCATCACATAGATCACCTCCTCAGGTGTTTGAGTATGCTCTTTACAAGGAAGGTGAAATGCACTAATGTAGTGTAACTTATCTAAACGTGTCTTTCTAACCCTTACAACTCAAAGGGTTTCTAATAACCTTTATTTTTCCAATGTCACTATTGTTAAGGCATAGTTAATATTTCTTACTGTTTATTCAACTCTATTCTATACTAACGGTTATAGGATGATTCTGATATGTCTAGTTTTTAGTATGTTTTAAAGTTGTAATACTCAGTTATATCTGAGTTTTTAGGAAAAGTCATTCTTTCACACTGTCAGTGGTATTAGCAATCATTTCAATTTTATCAAAGATAATTAAGAAACAGTTACTGATGCCCTTAGAATTTGTTTTTTCCTCAACAATAGTTATTTTATTTTGAAGAGTTTTTTGATTATAGAAATATATATAGAGAGTAGTTCTCATGCATTCTGTCACCTAGTAGGAGAATTATAAACATGTCTTTTCTCTTTAGCTGAAATGTTTTGGACATAGAAAATTCCAGATCAAGCTGAAGTTCTGTTTGTGTCTTTCCACATTCTTTCTATTTGCTAGACAAAGTCAAGTAACATCTTAAATATGTTATATACCTTTAAAGAGCATGCTTTTGTATTTTTACCACATGTGTTTATGCATAAGTTTATATTTTTAATTTAAAAAAATGTTAATTCTGCAAACCCTTGATTCAACAATCTGCTTCTAGAAATTTATGTTAGAAATATGGCTTTGATCCCTGTGTTAGAAAATTATATTAGATTATATATATATATAAATTTATATTAGAAATATATATAGCTTCGATCTCTGGGTCAGAAAAATCCCCTGGAGAAGGTAATGCAAACCCACTTCAGTGTTCTTGCCTGGGTAATTCCATGGATAGAGGAGCCTGACAGGCTACAGTCCATGAGATCACAGTCAGACATGACTAAGCTTTCACTTTATGGGACAGTAGAATACTATAAAGGTGTGAAAAAGTGTTCACGTATGATTATAACTGGAGGGATAATTCGGTCAAAAATAGAACAGACAAAGGTATCCTGTTTTGCTAAAAACACAACACACACACACACACACACACACACATGTGAAAAAATAAAGACTGGAAGGATTTAGCTCTCTTTAGCTTGTGGAATAGATGATTTTATAGTCATCTCTTTTGCTCACTATTTTTTCTAGATTTTCTATGATGAAAATCTTATAAAAAACAAAAAAATATTTTTATGCGCTTGAGGAAATGATTTTCAAAATGTTTTCAAGTAATTCTATTTCATAGTTTTATATTTTCCATATTTAATAAAAAATTCAGTTCAGTTCAGTTCAGTCCTCAGTCATGTCCGACTCTTTGCGACCCCATGAATCGCAGGACGCCAGGCCTCCCTGTCCATCACCAACTCCCAGAGTTCACTCAGACTCACGTCCATTGAGTCCATGATGCCATCCAGCCATCTCATCCTCGGTCGTCCCTTTCTCCTCCTGCCCCCAATCCCTCCCAGCATCAGGGTATTTTCCAATGAGTCAACTCTTCGCATAAGGTGCCCAAAGTACTGGAGCTTCAGTTTTAGCATCATTCCTTCCAAAGAAATCCCAGGGTTGATCTCCCTCAGAATGGACTGGTTGGACCTCCTTGCAGTCCAAGGGACTCTCAACAGTCTTCTCCAACACCACAGTTCAAAAGCATCAATTCTTTGGCGCTCAGCCTTCTTCACAGTCCAATTCTCACATCCATACATGACCACTATCTGTCCAATATTTCTTTAGCATTCCTGTTGGCCCATTTCTTTTCATTAGAATCTTATTTTCTGTGTCTTGTTTTATTTTCATTTGATTAATAATGAAAATAACTCTTCAGTACACTGACATGATCCAGCCTGTATTTGAAAATAATAATCAAGCTCCTTATTACTTATTTTTCTCCTCAGGCCTAAAGTGACCCCATTTATTTCATCTTTCTTTGTGAACCAGTTTTCCATTCCTTTCATTTTGATTTTTTGCTCTTCTCTAACTGTTCCCTACTTCCTTCACAAAGAATTTAAAATGTAGTAACTGAACTAGAGGTATTCATAGAAAAATGTAGCTAAAACAAAGTATAGGGGAAGGAATTATCCTTAACCCTTAGCTGTTCATGAACATGTTTTTTTTTTCATAATCATTTTTACTTGTACATTCACTTTATATTTATAAGCAGTTCATATTTCCCAGGATATTCTTTTTGATTTTTAATATCTGCTGCTAGATTTTTGTTTCAAGTGTTCTCTTATTTATATGCTTACCCTTATGGCATTAAATTGCATTCTTTTGATACTAAAATATCTCAAAAGTATTAAAGTATTTTTGAACACAATCAGGGTATTGAGAGCAGTAACAGTCCTTCTGACTGAGAATTCGCCACAGGTCTTTAAGTGCATTTCTGATTCTGGGTCATAAATGTTGAATATAAATACAGTGGCCTCAGGACTGATTCCAATACATACCAGACCACCTCTTCCACCCCGTTACATCCTTGATTCAGGTGTCTGCCTCCATTATAAGAGGGCAATAAACACCTTCCTTTCTACCTTGTTGATGAGAAATGGCATGTAATGGCATTAAAATCATTGCCATATTTCGAGATAAATTACTTGTGTCACTATTTCTTTGTTTTTTTCTTGTGTGGCATTGATGTAAAAAGAAATGTAATTGGCTTCACATGCTTTAGTCCTCAGAGAGTTATTGTGGTAGATTTCTGTTGGCTGATCCTCAGCAATGACCTGATGAAATCTCCCTAGTCTTCAAGAACTGCAAGGTCACACTGCTCACATGTAGAAAGTAGTGCATCAGAGAGAACTCTTCAACATTTGTAGTTGTATCAGAGTGACACTGGCCCCACAAATCGATATTCAGAAAGATGGGCATTAAAGAAAATATAGGTTATTTTTCTGCCCTGTGGGATATAAATCACACTACTAGTGGAATTTGTGTCTTCTAACTCCATGACTACATTCAGTCATGAACAGGGAAAAAACATTTTACTTGGGCTGCATTTATTTTTAAAGCCATCACATTAAAATAAGATATGGAAATGAAAAGCTTTCATATTGCCAATGTTGAAGAGCAAGTTAGAAGCAAATGATGATAATTGCAAAGCACACTGTGCATTCTGCTATATGTACTTAGAGGTAAGGCGAAAGCAGAGGGTAAAAAGTTGGAAATGGTCAAGGTGGAGAATCATGAACTGTAGGTGATTTCTGGATGAAAAAGTATAACAGTGGTGCTGCATGTTGTAGGGAAAACTGTCTGAGCATAGATGACTGAGTTGTTTTGTTCATGTTTTGTTTTGTTCATGAAGTAAAAAATTAAAACTCCTTGGGAATATTGAAATTGGCCAATTTCATATATATAACATATTTATATATCCAAAAAAGATAAACACAAAATGATGAATGAATGATGATAGTAAAAGAACCTAATCAAGTATTCAAATATGAATCAATGCAACTAATGGAATTAGTCACCATTATAATTATGAGTATGTCATTGTAATATAAGAGCTAATCTCTCTCAAATAGATTAATGAAAAGTCTTTAAAAAGTTCCTCTTCTCCATTTTCAAAAATCATGGTTGTAGACCAAAATTACCTTGTGAAAAGACATTTTGTACACATTGCTTCCTCCAAAGCTGAGAATCGAGTTGATTACACATAATACATACACATTTCTTTGAAAATGAACCTCACTTTCAGCTTGTTGGAATAGCATGAAAGCTATTTTCCTGACTTTATAAGGAAAAGATTCTCTTTCTTCTAGTACCTCAAAGTATGCAGAGCATATCCCATATATTATCCCATCATTGAACTCCTACTCATACATCAGAACTCAGCTTATATCTACTTCCTCTGAGAAACCTTGCCTGAGCCCTCAAGTTTCCTAATTGTACCCATGACATTGCTGAGCATATAATGTTCCCTTCCACTTATCCCATGACCTGTTCACTTATCTCTATCTTAGACCAGTTCAAGTCCTTGAGGCTGTTACTATACTCACTGTTGTATATCCAGAGCCAACCATAGTGTCTGACACTAAGTGATGTTCATTAAATAAATATACATGATGTCACTTGGGCCTCATTCAATCCTAAAAGGTATAGGTCCAGATTATAACCCCCATTTTTTAATGAAGATAAATGAGATGATGATTTGCACAAAGTCATATCGACAGTTAGAGAAAGAGCTGGAAGATATAATGTTAACAGCAGTAACCAAACAATACTAAATGCAGCAGACACTTGGATTTACCTTAAAGAAAAAGAGTTTGAGGGTGAACTGGTAATCTTTGAGAGCAGTCTCAGTAGAACTACAAATCCAGGAAATTTAAGGAAAACCAATTGCAATGAAGTAGAAGTAATAGACATAGCAATTCAAAAGTTTTCTTGCTACGGCCATAAAAATGTGAAGGTTACTGAGGTATACTAAGAAATTTCTTTAGAAGGAGAGACATGGTACACGTTTAAAGCACAGAGCCAAGTTCCACCTCAGAGAAGATGATTTTCCAAATACATTTGATTTATTTTATAATGTATTTATTTATTACATTTTCCAAATATATTTTCCAAATGCATTAGATTTATTTTCCAAATACATCCAAAGCACCATGGGGCAGCCCAGCAAGATAGAAAACTTTTAGATTCCCAAGTGGCACTAGTGGTAAAGAACCTGCTGCCTGTGTAGGAGAGGTAAGAAATGCAGGTTCGATCCCTGAGTCAGGAAGATCCCCTGGAGAAGGGCATGGCAACCCTCCCCAGTATTCTTGCCTGGAGAATTCCATGGACAGAGGAGCCTGGAGGGCTACAGTCCATGGGACTGCAAAGAGTCAGTCCCAACTGAAGCAACCTAGCATGCATGCACAGTCCATTCCAGCCAACATCACAGAGGAAACTGTGGCTCCACCTCCACCCATGCCAGCAACAGCCAGTTGGAGGCTTAGATTTCCACTCTATCCACACTTTAATAAGTCCTTACCTCAACTTGCTTCAGTGTCAGTGGAGACCACACAGGAAGCCTGGACTTCCATTTCCACCCAGCAGTAACCAGGTACTTTTATCCGTCCACACTGATGTAGTATCAGAGAAGGTCTATTCTAGAGTCAGAACTTACATCATCACCCAGTAGTAACAAAGAACCCATACCCTTGGGTGTCAACAGATCTAAGTAGGGAACATGGAGTTCTACCTGCAACTACCCCTACCTCTGCCAGAGTGATGACAGAGAAAACCAGTTAAAACAGGTTTAAATGAGATCCAGAGCCTCATGACATAACATGAAAAGTCCAGATTCCAACTAAACATTACTTGTCATACAAGATCCAGGAAGATCTCAAACCAAGGGAAAAAAGACAGTCAATAGGTGCCAACATCAAAATTACAGAGATATTAGAAATTTTGACCAAGATTTTAAAGCAACAATAATAAAATACTTCAATGAATAAACACTAATAAAATTGAAACAAATGTGAAGATAGAAAGCCTCAGGAAAGAAGTATAAAGTCCCAGAAAAATAACGACTATAAAAAAAAAAGGTAGAGATTTTAGGACTGAAATACTCAGCAACTGGAATGAAAAGTTCAAAGGATAGAATCAACAGCAAAATGTAGGGTTTGGGGTATCAGTGAACTGAAAGACAACAGAAATTACCAAATATAAAAACAGAGAGGGAAAAAGAAAAAAAATGAATAGAGCCTCAGGGACCCATGGGATTATAACAAAGAATCAAATATTTATATTATCAGAGTCTCAGTCAAAAAGGAGAAAGAGGATGGGGCTGAAAAAGTACTTGAAGAAACGTTGTTGAAAACTTCCCAAATTTGTCAAAAGACATAAACCCATTGATTCAGGAAGCTGAGCAGGGTAAACAGAATAAACCCAAGATAGCCACATGAGGATCTTCATAATTAAACTTCTGAAAACTAAGAAAAAAAAATGTTTAAAGAAACCAGAATAAATGTCACTTTACCTATACAGAAAAAAAAAATCAAATGGCAGTGAATTTCTTTTTAGAGACCATGGAGGAAAGAAGGTATTAGAATACTATTTTTCAAGTGCTAAAATAAAAAAACACCAAACTGGCAACCCCAAATTCTGTTCCCTGCAAAAATACACTTCAAGGATGAAAGAGAAATCAAAACAATGTCAGATAATGAGAAACAAAGGTAGACCTATCCTAAAAGCATGGCTAAGGGAAACTTTTAGAACAAAAAAGAAACAAGAGAAAGAATGTTAGAACATTCAGAAGAAAGAGAGAACATAATAAGCAAAAATGTGGATAAATATGATAGACTTGTTTTCTCCTCTTGAGTTTTCTAAATTATATTTGGCAAATGAAGTAAAAATTAAAATACTGATACAGTTATAAATGAATGTAGAGGAACTATTGAAGACAATTTTATAAATGAGACTAAAGGGAATAGAAGGAGGTAAATTTTCTATACTTCAGTCAGACTCGTGAAATGATGATAATGGTAGACTGTTATCAATTAGTTATGTATAAATAATGGAATACCAAGAGCAACCACTAAAAAATCTATACAAAGAGATATATTCCAAATCACTATAGATAAATTAAAATGAACTTCTAAACAGATGTTCAGGTGACTGTAGGATGCCAGGAAAAGCATAACAAAGAAATAAAAACTAGAGAGAACAAACAAAAGATTAAAATGACAGACTTAAGCCCTAACATATCAATAATTACTTTAAAAGTAAATGGTCTAAACACAGCAAATAAAAGATTGGCAGAGAGAGATTAGCAGAGGAATAGATGGAATAAAATAAAGAAATTCATATTGAAAAAGGTATAAAAGCAATTTAATGAGAAAAGATAGCTTTTTCAACAAGTAATGATGAAGCAGTTGTACCTCCATAAGTATAAAAATGTATCGACCTAATTCTCACACCTTATATGAAAATTATTTCAAACTAGATTATGGGATTATGGAATTAAATGAAAATTTATAAGATCTTTTAGGAAAAAAATCATAGGAGAAAATCTCTTTGATCTAGGGCTACGCAAAGAGTTTTTAGACTTGACATCAAAAATGAAATCCATAAAAGGAAAAATTTACATTGGATTTCATAAAAATGTAAGACTCTTGCTCTGTGAAAGACTTGTTAAGAGCACAAAAATTCAGTCTACACAGTAGAATGCATTTTGCAAACTGCATATTTGACAAAGGACTAGTATCTAGAACAAATAAAGAACAATCAAAGCTCTCAAATTCCACAGTAAAAATATAAACAATCCAATTAGAAGATAATCAGGAGACATGAAAAGACATCTCATTGAAGAGGATATACAAATGGCAAATAGACATTTAAGATCTTCAACATCATTAGCAGCTAATGACATGCAAAATTAAACACAAGACATCACTAGACACCTGTCAGAATGGCTAAATAAAAAGATAATGACACCATCAAATTCTGGCAGGATATGGAGAAATTGCATCACTCAAGCATTGCTAATGGTTATATAAACTGGTGATATAGCCACTTTGGAAAACAGTTTGGCAATTTCTTATACAACTAAATGTTTAACTACTATAAGCCCCAACACTCGTACTCCTAGACCTTTCTCCCAGAGGAATGAAGACATATGTTCACACAAAATCCTACATACAAGTATTCATAGCAGTATCATTCATAACACTCAATAATTGGAAACAACTCAGATTGTCTTTTAATAGGTGAATGATTAAGGTAAACAGTGGTACATTCATAGCGTGGAATACCATTTGATGGTTAAAAGGAACAAACTCAAAGCAACAACCCTAGATGAATCTCCAGAGTGAAAAATGATAATCCCAGAAAGTTATGATTTTATTTATAAAACATTCTTTCAATGACAAAATTGTAGCTATTGAGACCAGATTAGTGGTTGCCAAGGGTAAAGGAGTAGGTGAAGGTAGAGGGAAGGGGCTGTGGTATTAAAGTCCAAGATAAGGGATTCTTGTGATGGACATTCTGTCTTTACTGTATCCCTGTTGCAATATTGTACTACAGTTTGTAAGATATTACCTTTGGGGGAAATTGTGTGATGCGTATTGAAGTCTATGCATAACTTCTTACAACTGCATCTTAATCTATAGTGATCTCAAAATATACAATTCTAGTTTTTAAAACAAAATGCACTGAGTCGGTAGAAAGGGCAAGATTAAAGATGAGAAGAGAGAATGTGAGGGAGAAACCGGAGCAGGGAGTTTTACTTTTCATTTAGGAGCTCTTCCTGGTGTTCCTGCAGTTTTAATTCCAGTCCAGCTGTTCATTAAGAAGTTTTAACACAGAGGAGAACTCCATTACATGGTGAGTTGTAATGCGTCCAGTGGAGGCAGTAATTGAAGATGGAGAAGAGCAAGTGCAAACAATTTTTCTGTTCACTCCTTCTATTTCCCCTGATCAAATCCTCAACCTAGAACAGGGATTCTCAATCTTGGCTGTACATGGGGATCACAGAAGATGTTAAAAAATACCAATACCCTCTCACCCCTCCCTAAATTCTGATTAAATTGATCTGAGGTTTCTCTTTAGCATTAGTGTTTTTTAAAATCTTGAAGTAATTGGACCTGGTATGAGAATCAGTGCCAAATCCAAGGTCCACAGTCTGTTTGAATCTTACTTGTGGGTTCACATCTTGTGTTTGTTTCAAACTGAAAGAAAAGGGACAATGTCATGGTACATGTGACTCCTCTCACTATTTCTACAGTGAACATGTTAAGTCCATGTTTTAAGGTAGGAGTTACATTGTAAATGAAATCAATGAACAGAGTTGGTTGTTAGCTCCCCGAAGACTTCCCTTCCTGTCTCACTGGCCTTCTTTCAGTTCCTGGAACTCTTCTCTTGTGCCACAGATGCCATTCTACACAGATCAGGAAGTCCTTTCTCTGCCCTTTGGCTCTCTCACATCCTGCAACCTCTCTCTCCTCTTTCTCTACCGCCTCCCCAACCCATTCTTCTTTTTCTCCGGTGCCAAATTGGTCTCATTCCTATCATGTTCAGTCTTCACCTCCTCAGAAAAGTCAGCCTCTTTTGCTACCATGACCCTCTCCTTCTCAATACTTAACACAGTGATAATTTTGCAATTATTTTATCACTAATCCATGATGTGTGTCTTTCCCACTAGACCATAAACTCCATAAAGGCAGAAATCTCATCTGTTTCGCTCACTGTTTTATCCTCAGCTACTAGCCCAGCATCTGGCATATTGTAGATGCTCTATAAATAATTCATAGCCTGAAGGAACCAGCTAGTCTCTTATTTAGAAACTTGGGGAGTGTTCACCAGAGACAGAGGATGTCAAAAGAGCTGTTGCCTAGGAATGGTTCCACTGAAAACCATTTAATGTGACCTCGGACAGGTCACTAATTCTCCCTGGGGCTCCATGTATATATCTGTGAAACAGAGATGGTTCTCAAACTCTGCTGTACATTAGAACTGGGAAAACTTTTGAAATACCAGGGTCTGGAAGACTCAACACGATGTTCTCATTTAACTGATTTGAGGTTGCGCCCAGGTATTAGACATTTTGAAATGCTTTAGGAAGACTGAATATGCAGTCAAAATTGAAAACCACTGGACTAAGCTTAATGATGCCTAAAATCTGGCACAATGATTCTAGGATCATATGAAACAGCCATTTCCACTTTTTTTTTTGACAAATGGTCCTTCTTTTCTGTTAAAATTATCTGCACCCCCAAAAAACCAAGCCCATGGTAACACAGGGACATACATAAAGTGAAAGGTCTTTGTAACCTATCACAGTAATATTTTCTTGCTGTTTTTACGTTCAATAGTGGTAGTGTTTGCACTGCCATCTTGCAACAGACTTGGCTTGCTGAGATTCTGTAAAGTGAGATTATGGGATGGTGCTGTGTGAAGGAAAGTAAACTGGGGATTAATTATTGACATAAAAACAGAGCAAGTAAAATTCTGCTCTTTTGATTTTTAAGTTTTTGATTTTCAAAATAGCAGTTTAAAAACACATTTTTCTATCCAAATGCCCAGAGGGGCTAATCTGCATTGAAGATTAATTCCTTGAGATATTTCACTCTTTAACAGTCTCCTGGTTCGGTTTTTAATATTTGGCACTAAAAAGTAAAGTCTGATGACAAATTTCATTTGTTGTCACTTTTTAGCTGTAATTGACTCTAAGATCTAAAAGATCTGGGTTCCATGACTTTTATCCATAACAGAGCAGTGCCCCTGTTCAAAGAACTGGGATCACAAGATGCAAATTAGGAAAGAGCTTGTTACCCAGGCATAGGAGAGGCTGCTCCAGAAGTAAAAAGCCAGGGCTGCACCCTCCAGCTTCCTTCAAGTTGTATTATTTTTTGCTCTTCTTTACTGGGATTGTGACATAAATCTCAGCTGATTAGTAGAATGACTAGAATTTTTTTTTAATTGTGCTTTGAATTATATGAACTTTCTTTTTAGAAAAGTTCATTGGCATAAGAAACAAAAACATTATGAAGAGGAAGAATTTTTGAAATTAAGTGTACTCCATGATGGTCCATTCACAAGGTGCATGAGGAAAATGCCAGGACAATTTAAGTTGTTGGGTGTCTATCAGGAAGATTTCTCCTCTTCATTCTTGAGCAATGTAGACAAATATATTTCCTTCTCTGCTGAGTCACTGATAGCCAGGTGAGTGTCTGGGAAACCTGTTCATTTCTTGAAATCAGAAGGATACTATCTGAGCCCATTCTTCAGTAGTTCAGTTACTTGTATCATGCCTCCTTAAGTGTTTGACGTACTAGTAAAAGATAAAGGCCTGAACATACTCCCAGTAGGTTAGGTAAATCTTTTATTTGGTGAGTGGGAAGGAATCAGGCAAAGGGCTGATTTTCAGTTCTGTATTTAGGAAGGAAGAGCAAAAGAGGAGAACACCCCTTTCTTTACTTCTACCTCTCAAGTAAAATAGCTCTGTTCATAATCCACCAATAACTCATCTTTCAGAATGAATGCAATGTCAAGGAGAATTAAGCCTTTTAATCATTCACACTTTACCGTGAATTAGAAAATCAGGTCACCTTCTTCCTCAGGGAAGTCAGCCCTAAAGAATGACTGAGAGTTTGGATTGGGAGGGAGATGAAGAGTGGGGATAATTTCAAGGCGTAAGGAAAGTAGGTTCGAATGGGGCCTCAGTGTAGGGAATTTCAAATCTTTAGAAGCAGTCTGAGAGAGCGCCTGAGGATTAGCCATGGGACTGTGATCCTGGAGTTGGGTGTGTTACCCTCAGGGCAAATTAGAGGCCTTTTAAATGAGATTTGTCTACTTTTTGTTCTTTTGCTTAAATTTAACTATTGAACTATGTGTCTGCAAAAAACAAAATTCCTGATGCACTGAGTGTGTACTTTGCTGCTGGCAAAAAAAAAAGAAGTTTTGTTCTCTTAACCTGAAAATTAGGAGGCATGACTTCTTTAGGAAAACCCATGCAGTTGGCCAGAATGTACCAAACTGCCCTCACAGTTTCTCTGATTGTAAGCACTGCCTTCCAGCCTTCCTTTGGTTTCCTAAGGAAAAGAGCTCCACACCTGTGTTACATGCTCCTAGGACTTGCAGAGGGTGTCCATGCAGTAAGCACACACAAGGGAATAAATTTATGGAGTGTCCATACAGTCTTGACTAAAACTGATCTACCGAACAGGAGACTTGTAGCCAATATGTCTATCTGTTAGGAGAGTTCTTCTTTCTCATCTCCTCTTTCATGCTTGCTCTTTTCCTGCTTTATAAAACAAACTCTCTTTAAGCCCTTGAAAATCTCACCGTGGTAACCCCCAAAATGTCAAACAAAAGGACAACTGGACATATTGAAGCTGGGTAACTTCCCTTAATCAAAGCGCTTAGGTAGGGTATCTTCCCTGTCTTGGACACATTTCTGTTACAGGCCAAGCACAGTGTTAGAGGCAAGTGTGCTG
This sequence comes from Aepyceros melampus, assembly GCA_006408695.1. Classification (NCBI taxonomy): domain Eukaryota; kingdom Metazoa; phylum Chordata; class Mammalia; order Artiodactyla; family Bovidae; genus Aepyceros; species Aepyceros melampus. The sequence goes on along the minus strand of SJXQ01002374.1, from coordinate 2,032 downwards.
GTCCTTGTTGAGATATCTGGATTCCCAAAGTGATGGTAATCTTTCTTTAATGACCTCATTGTTTCCATCCCCCACTATTAAAGAAAGCATTGTTCCTGAGGGAGAGTTCTTTGAGAACAAAGCCAACAAAGCATAAAAAGAAACAGTGAAGATGGCAGTATTTTATTTCATCCTTGCAACAAACTTGGCAGAGCTCCATGCCCTATCTACCTCTCAATCTGAGAATTAAGAATCTGGAATGAGGTGGCTGTACATATTAACACATTTGTTAGAAGGTAAACATGAGGCCAAAGTGTATCTAACAAAAAGCGTGGCTGTCAAGCCAGTTGTTTAACAATAAGGACTACTTAGCCAATTGCATTATATCAAAGCCAGCTTCCATAAATTGAATGAGCTAGATCTGCAGCTCCAAAGTTGTGCCAAAAATTTAATTGTCATGTTATTTTTTAAAAATTGGTTGGCAAATGAGTTTTGAAATTGATGATAGTTTACCTCCTCCAGTCATTTTTGAGTACACTGAGATAGATAAGATGTCTTTAAGTGAAAGAGAAACAGTTATAATCGATAGTTATTTGAAGAATCTTGGTAAAATCTTTCTGGTATACTTCCCAGAACCCGATAAAGTTATTACTCTAATGAATAAGTATCCAATGCTTTTTGTAAGACGAGTTTCTGTTTTCCAAAATAAATTAAAAATTGCTAAAGGCAAGGCATGGTGGTAGGTGAAGTGAGTGAGGCAGGTCAAAAAGTACACAGTTCCAGTTATAAAATACTAAGTGTTGGGAATGTAATGTATAGCATGGAGACTATAGTTAATACTACTGAATTGCATATTTGAAAATTGCTAAGAGAATAGATCTTAAAAGTTCTCAGCACAAGAAAATATTTGTAACTATGAAGGGAGATGGAGGTTAACTAGACTTACTGTGGTGATCACTTCACAATATATACAAACACCAAATCATCATATTGTGCACCTGAAACTAACACTGTATATCAGTATACCACAATTTAAAAAGTAGATTAAAAGATAATAAGCATTTAAATTATTTTAAATAATTAATATTAAATTTAATTGACTAAATTTATTCAACAATATTTTAATGGTAAATTTTATTAATTAAATTATTAACTAACTTTAATAATAAATAACCCTGGGATTTGGGGCATATGATTGAAAATTTGTTCAAATAATTGGTTGGAATTACTGTAATACAATCTCATCCACTTATTTACATGAGCAACATTTCACAGCATATGTCTATAAAATGAAAAAGAGGAATCAAATTTGATAATGAACTCTGTTCATAAATCATCATATTGTGCACCTGAAACTAACACTGTATATCAGTATACCACAATTTAAAAAGTAGATTAAAAGATAATAAGCATTTAAATTATTTTAAATAATTAATATTAAATTTAATTGACTAAATTTATTCAACAATATTTTAATGGTAAATTTTATTAATTAAATTATTAACTAACTTTAATAATAAATAACCCTGGGATTTGGGGCATATGATTGAAAATTTGTTCAAATAATTGGTTGGAATTACTGTAATACAATCTCATCCACTTATTTACATGAGCAACATTTCACAGCATATGTCTATAAAATGAAAAAGAGGAATCAAATTTGATAATGAACTCTGTTCATTCCAATAATAAATATTAATCTAGGAATGTATGAGCTAGATCAACAGTAAAAATAACAGACCATTAGAGCTGCATTTCCAGAAGCAGTTTACTTTGATATTTTATCAAAACTTAATCTACAAGTGTTGTTTTGATCTCTTTTATAATACTGTTAATATTTATGAATTACTACAAGTAATTTTCAATATTATTTCTTTATTCAAAAGAAAAATTTTAAACCTGTTGCCACCTGTAGTAATAGGACATTCAGTTCAGTTCAGTTCAGTTGCTCAGTCGTGTCTGACTCTCTGCGACCCTATGAATAGCATCATGCCAGGCCGCCCTGTCCATCACCATCTCCCGGAGTTCACTCAGACTCAACGTCCATCGAGTC
>SJXQ01002373.1:161571-260613 GCA_006408695.1 Aepyceros melampus | reverse complement strand
TAAAAAAACATATACTACTCATGATAAGTACGAATTATATATTTGACTGAATATTTACATATAAAACTGAAGGATTCCAGAGTATCAGGTTTTCAATGATTTCTCTCTTTTGACTACTTTCAACCAAGATACTGTGTAATATGTATGTCCTATCTCTTACTCTCTTTCTGCCTTATAATCTGTTCTCTGCTTTCCTGCCTGTGTATATATACATTGTGATGCTTATTCTTGCATCTCTTATTTATACTTACAATCTTATAAAACAGATTGCATCTGTAGAATTTAAATGTGATTAAGTCTCAGTAATCGTGCTTGAGCTACGACTTCATGACATTGCAAAGTATCTAATTATTTGGCCTTGAATAAGAATGGATTTTATACATGATAAAGAAAAAGTACTGTCATAGCAAAGTAATTCAAAATTCGTAAAGAAGTCAGAATGGTATGACATGCCTTGTTTTAAAAGAAACAACCCTGAACCATGTTATACAGACCATCAAAGCCAATTATTGAACCAAGTAAGTTATTTGATTCTGAAAAGCTATGCAACATGGATTAATCTAAATTCTAAAGAAATAATTGAAAATCTCTCAATTTAAGAACAGAAATATTGTAGGTTATAAGACAAATTATATGTTGTTTAGTTAGAGTTTATTTTCTTCTGGCCCTTTTTTGGGATGTATTTGTAAACTTTGGTTCTCTGAATTCTGTTACTTTCAAGTGGTGGGTGGGTGTAGAGAAAACACACCTTTCTAGATAGCTGACTTTTCCTCCTAGCTAAGGCTTTATTCTGATTATGATAATAGCTAATACTTATTAAGTATTTATTACATTCTAGGAGCTGTTGTGTTTTCTTACTTTATCCTCCTAACAATACCACAAAAGAGATGCTACTGTTATTGCTAGTTATCTCTAATTTATATATGAGTATCCAAAGTGGTTAAGTATTTACCTATGGTCACACAGTAAATTTAAGAGGTAGAACAAAGATAAAATCTAGATCCTCTGATTTATGCCATTGATACTGATTAAAGCATGATGCTTTGAATTATTGTTTTCTGCAAAGGAAACTCTATAAAGTATATAAATGCTGAATTCTTTACCAGATTGGAGATAATATGATTTAAACATTTATCAATACTTCAAAACCATAGCTCTGGATATGTCTGCTTGCTTTATACACTTTGTATCAAGTGTTAGGATGCACTCAGAACACTTTGTATCAAGTGTTAGGATGCACTCAGAATTTACACAGGAACAGAAGAAAGGGGCCCTGCGGAGGCACCAGCTCCTGTAGAGCCTGAACACATGTTACCATACACCTTCTGGATTTTGCCCTGTTTCCTTGCTGCCATCATACTCATTCTATGTAATACCTTTCCCCTTTTATTTAGCTTTTAGAACTTACTCTGCTAGTAGCTTTTGAAACCAAAATTAATCTGAGTGTTGTAAATATATGTGTAAAATAAGGTAGGCTCTAAATGGAGTCTCAGTGCTGCTATGAGAATCAAGAACTTCACTACAGGAACTCATGGCTCACCTAGAAGAAATATATGTCACCTTGGATTCCAAGCTTAACAGCAAAGGTGTTTCTTAGAAAATGATTTGGAAAAAACACATTTTTCTTAGAATATATATTAGGCTTGTATGGCATAATGTTATAAACATGATATTGTTTCAAGGTCTTCTGCACCATGGGTGAATTCTTTACCATCTGAGCCACCAGGGACGCCTCATTAAGATAAAAAAAATATAAAAATATATCAGTATTGCTGCTGCTGCTGCTGCTAAGTCGCTTCAGTCGTGACCGACTCTGTGCGACCCCATAGACGGCAGCCCACCAGGCTCTGCCGTCCCTGGGATTCTCCAGGCAAGAACACTGGAGTGGGCTGCCATTTCCTTCTCCAGTGCATGAAAGGGAAAAGGGAAAGTGAAGTCACTCAGTCGTTTCCGACTCTTCGCGACCCCATGGACTGCAGCCCACCAGGCTCCTCTGTCCATGGGATTCTCCAGGCAAGAGTACTAGAGTGGGGTGCCATTAACATATATAAAATCTTGCAGAAAATGTAAAGGTTACTCCTAGTCTACTTTCAACCTACTGTAGTATGAGAAAAATGTTTTGAACATAAGAAAAACCTTCTGGAAATTATAGAATGTCCTGAGAGAATTCATAGAATACCTTCACTGACATTCTTAGACATGGAATCTACAAGATTGCTTCTTATATATACAGGTGCTGCAGTTGGTAAAGAAACTGCCTGCCAATGCAACAGACTCAAGAGACAGGGCTTCGATCCCTGGATCGGGAAGATTCCCTGGAGAAGGAAATGGCATCCCACTCAAATATTCTTGCCTGGAAAATTCCCTCAACAGACGAAATTGGAAGGCTATAGTCCATGGAGTCACAAAGAGTTGGGCATGACTAAGCCTGCACACACACAGTTTATAAAGGGATTTTTTCTTTATGACAGTGATCTAAGCAGCCTCACATATTCATGCTCCTTTAACTGACTAACAGATGAATTGCTGTTGTTTAGTTGCTGAGACATGTCTGACTCTTTGAAATCCCATGGACAGTAGCCCTCCAGGTTCATATGTCCATTGGATCTCTGAGGCAAGAATATGGAGTGGGTTGCCATTTCCTTCTCCAGGGAATCTTCTGGACCCAGGAATCAAACCCACGTCTCCTGATTGGAAGGTAAATTCTGTACCACGATGCCATCTTTTTCTTATGGCAGAAAGTGAAGAGGAACTAAAAAGCCTCTTGATGAAAGTAAAAGAGGAGAGTGACAAAGTTGGCTCAAAGCTCAACATTCAGAAAACGAAGATCATGGCATCTGGTCCCATCACTTCATGGGTATTAGATGGGGAAACAGTGGAAACAGTGTCAGACTTTATTTTGGGGGGCTCCAAAATAACTGCAGATGGTGATTGCAGCCATGAAATTAAAAGACACTTACTCCTTGGAAGGAAAATTATGACCAACCTAGATAGCATATTCAAAAGCAGAGACATTACTTTGCCAACAAAGGTCTGTCTAGTCAAGGCTATAGTTTTTCTAGTGGTCATGTATGGATGTGAGAGTTGGACTGTGAAGAAAGATGAGTGCCAAAGAGTTGATGCTTTTGAACTGTGGTGTTGGAGAAGACTCTTGAGAGCCCCTTAACTGCAAGGAGATCCAACCAGTCCATCCTAAAGGAGATCAGTCCTGGGTGTTCATTGGAAGGACTGTTGCTGAGGCTGAAACTCCAGTACTTTGGCCACCTCATGCGAAGAGTTGATTCATTGGAAAAGACCTTGATGCTGGCAGGGATTGGGGGCTAGAGGAGAAGGGGAGGACAGAGGATGAGATGGCTAGATGGCATCACTGACTCGATGAGCATGAGTTTGGGTGAACTCCGGGAGCTGGTGATGGACAGGGAGGCCTGGAGTGCTGCGATTCATGGGGTCGCAAAGAGTCGGACACGACTGAGCAACTGAACTGAACTGAACTGAAGTTACAGATCTTCAAATCTTTACATTTTGAGATTATATACAAATGGATAATTTCAGGTGTAGTTGCTGTTGTTCAGTCGCTCAGTCATTTTGGATTCTTTGTGACCCTATGGACTGTAGCACGCCAGCCTTCCTTGTCCTTTACCACCTCCCAGAGCTTGCTCAAACTTATGTTCATTGAGTCAGTGATGCCATCCAACTATCTCATGCTCTGTCAATCCCTTCTTCTCCTGCCTTCAATCTTTCCCCAAATCAGGGTCTTTTCTAATGAGTCAGCTCTTTGCATCAGGTGGCCAAAGTATTAGTTTCATCTTCAGCATCAGTCCTTCCAGTGAATATTCAGGATAGACTGGTTTGATCTCCTTGCAGTCCAAGGGACTCTCAAGAGTCTTCTCCAACACCACATTTCAAAAGCATCAACTCTTTGATGTTCAGCCTTCTGTATGGTCCAACTCTCACATCCATACATGACTACTGAAAAACCATAACTATGACTAGACTGGCCTCTGTTGGAAAGGTAAGGACTCTGTTTTTAATATGCTGTCTAAGTTTGTCATAGCTTTTCTTCCAAGGAGCAAGTGTCTTTTTTTTTAATTAATTTTTATTGTTTAGTTTGTTTTGCTTTACAATACTGTATTCGTTTTGCTATATATTGACATGAATCAGCCACGAGTGTACATGAACTCCCAATCCGACCCCCCCCCTCCCGCCCCACACCCTCTCTCTGGATTATCCCCGTGCATCAGTCCCAAGCATCCTGCATCCCGCATTGAACCTAAACCGGCGATTCATTTCACTTATGATATCATACATGTTACACTGCCACTCTCCCAAATCATGTCTTTTAGTTTCATGGCTGCAGTTACCATCTGTAGTGATTTTGGATCCCTAGGAAATAAAGTCTGTCACTGTTTCCATTGTTTCCCCATCTATTTGCCATGAAGTGATGGGACCTGATGCCATAATTTTCATTTTTTGCATGTTGAGTTTTAAGCCAGGTTTTTCACTGTCCTCTTTCACCTTCATCAGGACGTTCTTTAGTTTTTCTTCACTTTCTGCTATAAGGGTGGTGTCATCTGCATATCTGAGGTTATTAATATTTCTCCTGGCATTATTTATCCCAGTTTCTGCTTTAGCCAGCCCAGCATTTCTCATGATGTGAAGGTGAAGTCGCTCAGTCGTGTTCGACTCTTTGCGACCCCATGGCCTGTAACCTACTAGGCTTCTCCATCCATGGGATTCTCCAGGCAAGAATACTGGAGTGGATTGCCATTTACTTCTCCAGGGGATCTTCCCGACCCAGGGATCAAACCCAGGTCTCCCACATTGGAGGCAGACGCTACTGGGCATATAAGTTAAATAAGCAGGGTGGAAACATGCAGCTTTGACCTACTCCTTTCCCAATTTGGAAGAAGTTCTTTGTTCCATGTCCAATTCTAGCTGTTGCTTTTTGACCTGCATAGGGGTTTCTCAGGAGGCAGGTAAGATGGTATGGTATTCCCATCTCTTTAATAACTTTCCACAGTTTGTTGTGATCCACACAGGCAAAGGCTTTAGCATAGTCAATGAAGCAGAAGTAGATGTTCTGGAATTCTCCTGCTTTTTCTATAATCTAATGGATGTTGGCAATTTGATCTCTGGTTCCTCTGCTTTTTCTGAACCCAGCTTGAACATCTGAACGTTTTTGGTTCATGTACTGCTCAATCCTCGCTTGGAGAATGTTCATGAGATGGGAATACCAGACCACCTTACCTGCCTCCTGGGAAACCCCTATACAGGTCAAGAACCAACAGTTAGAACCAGACATGGAACAAAGTACTGGCTCCAAATCAGGAAAGAGGTATGTCCAAGCTGCATATTGTCTTCCTGTTTATTTAACTTATATGCAGATAAGTATATCATGCAAAATGCTGGGCTGGAGGAAGCATAAGCTGGAATCAAGATTGAGGGAGAAATATCAATAACCTTGCATAAGCAGATGACACCACCTTTATGGCAGAAAATGAAGAGGAACTAAAGAGCCTCTTGATGAAAGTGAAAGAGGAGAGTGCAAAAGCTGGCTTAAAATTCAACATTCAGAAAACAAAGATCATGGCATCTGGTCCCATCAGTTCAGTTCAGTCGCTGTCATGTCCGATTCTTTGCAACCCTATGGACTGAACATGTCAGGCTTCCCTGTCCATCACCAACGCCTGGGGCTTGCTCAAACTCATGTCCATTGAGTCAGTGATGTCATCCAACCATCTCATCTTCTATTGCCCTCTTCTCCTACTGCTTTTAATGTTTTCCAGCATCAGGGTCTTTTCCAATGAGTCAGTTCTCCTCTGGTTCCTTCAGTTCATGGCAAATAGATGGAGAAGCAGTGGAAACAGTGACAGACTTTATTTCCTTGGGCTCCTAAATCTCTGCAGATGGTGACTGCAGCCATGAAATTAAGAGACACTTGCTCCTTGGANCTGCAGTTACCATCTGTAGTGATTTTGGATCCCTAGGAAATAAAGTCGTCACTGTTTCCATTGTTTCCCCATCTATTTGCCATGAAGTGATGGGACCTGATGCCATAATTTTCATTTTTTGCATGTTGAGTTTTAAGCCAGGTTTTTCACTGTCCTCTTTCACCTTCATCAGGACGTTCTTTAGTTTTTCTTCACTTTCTGCTATAAGGGTGGTGTCATCTGCATATCTGAGGTTATTAATATTTCTCCTGGCATTATTTATCCCAGTTTCTGCTTTAGCCAGCCCAGCATTTCTCATGATGTGAAGGTGAAGTCGCTCAGTCGTGTTCGACTCTTTGCGACCCCATGGCCTGTAACCTACTAGGCTTCTCCATCCATGGGATTCTCCAGGCAAGAATACTGGAGTGGATTGCCATTTACTTCTCCAGGGGATCTTCCCGACCCAGGGATCAAACCCAGGTCTCCCACATTGGAGGCAGACGCTACTGGGCATATAAGTTAAATAAGCAGGGTGGAAACATGCAGCTTTGACCTACTCCTTTCCCAATTTGGAAGAAGTTCTTTGTTCCATGTCCAATTCTAGCTGTTGCTTTTTGACCTGCATAGGGGTTTCTCAGGAGGCAGGTAAGATGGTATGGTATTCCCATCTCTTTAATAACTTTCCACAGTTTGTTGTGATCCACACAGGCAAAGGCTTTAGCATAGTCAATGAAGCAGAAGTAGATGTTCTGGAATTCTCCTGCTTTTTCTATAATCTAATGGATGTTGGCAATTTGATCTCTGGTTCCTCTGCTTTTTCTGAACCCAGCTTGAACATCTGAACGTTTTTGGTTCATGTACTGCTCAATCCTCGCTTGGAGAATGTTCATGAGATGGGAATACCAGACCACCTTACCTGCCTCCTGGGAAACCCCTATACAGGTCAAGAACCAACAGTTAGAACCAGACATGGAACAAAGTACTGGCTCCAAATCAGGAAAGAGGTATGTCCAAGCTGCATATTGTCTTCCTGTTTATTTAACTTATATGCAGATAAGTATATCATGCAAAATGCTGGGCTGGAGGAAGCTAAGCTGGAATCAAGATTGAGGGAGAAATATCAATAACCTTGCATAAGCAGATGACACCACCTTTATGGCAGAAAATGAAGAGGAACTAAAGAGCCTCTTGATGAAAGTGAAAGAGGAGAGTGCAAAAGCTGGCTTAAAATTCAACATTCAGAAAACAAAGATCATGGCATCTGGTCCCATCAGTTCAGTCCAGTCGCTGTCATGTCCGATTCTTTGCAACCCTATGGACTGAACATGTCAGGCTTCCCTGTCCATCACCAACGCCTGGGGCTTGCTCAAACTCATGTCCATTGAGTCAGTGATGTCATCCAACCATCTCATCTTCTATTGCCCTCTTCTCCTACTGCTTTTAATGTTTTCCAGCATCAGGGTCTTTTCCAATGAGTCAGTTCTCCTCTGGTTCCTTCAGTTCATGGCAAATAGATGGAGAAGCAGTGGAAACAGTGACAGACTTTATTTTCTTGGGCTCCTAAATCTCTGCAGATGGTGACTGCAGCCATGAAATTAAGAGACACTTGCTCCTTGGAAGAAAAACTATCACAAAACTAGAGAGCACATTCGAAAGCAGAGACATTACTTTTCCAACAAAAGCCAGAATAGTCAAAGCTATGGTTTTTCCAGTAGTCATGCACTGATGTAAAAGTTGGGCCATAAAGAAGGCTGAGTGCCAAAGAATTGATGTTTTTGAACTGTGGTGTTGAAGAAGACTCTTGACAGCCCCTTGGACTGCAAGGAGATCACATCAGTCAATCCTAAAGTAAATCAGTCCTAAATAACCATTGCAAGGACTGATGCTGAAACTGAAGCTCCAATACTTTGGCCACCTGATACGAAGAGTTGACTCATTTGAAAAGACCCTGGTTTGGGGAAAGATTGAAGGCAGGAGGAGAAGGGGATGACAGAGGATGAAATGGTTGGATGGCATCACTGACTAACGGACATGTGTTTGAGGAAGCTATGGGAGATGGTGAAGGACAGGGAAAGCTGGCATGCTGCAATCTATGGGGTCACAAAGAGTGGTCATGATTAAGTGACTGAACAACAACAACAATTTTGAAGAGTTTGTATGGAAAATGATTTGTATAGGAAGGAGAGATGCTATCTCTAAAATAACAAAAAATACAGGTATAAGAAAAGTGTAGGCATATGAATTCCTTTGTTCACCATTTGTGCCTCCATTCAAGAAGTTACCCACATTCTCTTATTGCTTTATATTGATATAGTGCATATATTAATAAAAAAGCACAAATCTTAGTAAGTAATAAGCCATCAATATTCACACAAAAGATGCATCCATTGTATACAGATTTTCGAACTAATCTCTGAAAGGATTTCTGGAGGAGTGAGAAAGCACATTGATAATCATAGAAATATTACAACCTGTAACACTGAATGCTTGCTCTTTATTCACTTAAAAATTTAGTACCATATTTTAGTACCATATTTACTATCAATATTGTAGTACTGTATTTTACAATTGTCTTCTTTTTTTTTTTTTCCACCATAAGCACATTTTTATTTATTTTTTTTTTTGTTTTGCTTTACAATACTGTATTCGTTTTGTTACACATTGACATGAATTAGCCATGAGTGTACATGAACTCCCAATCCCGACCCCCTCCTCCACCCTCCTGCCCCACACCCTCTCTCTGGATTATCCCCGTGCATCAGTCCCTAGCATCCTGCATCCTGCATCAAACCTGGACTGGCAATTCTTCTAACTTTGACTTTTAAAAAATATTCTAGGTCAAGACATGCAGAAACCAAGCTTATTCATAGATTTCAGATATTATAATAAAGGGATCAAACAAGGTCTAAATAAAAAAATGAAATGACTAAGGAATCTTACTCAATTTTTTTGTGATGAATTTAGATGCATATTAAGTCAGGTAAAGCAAATGCAATCTTACTAAACCTGTCAGGTAAATCTTGGGTTTATTACTGGACTAAGAATATACAGAAACCATCCTCTACAAATGGAACTGACAATTCCCTTGCAATGCTGACCCTTGTCTGAAGCTTACAGCATGAGCTTGGCCACTGCCAATGTGAACAATGTTTAAATTTCTTTATGGCAGCTACATGAGCTTTCAGACGTTCATCTGCTTTACCTACTGTGCTTAATAAAAAGCAAGCCAATGCGTTTTCTCATCTCCTTTTCATCACTAATAAGAGCAACCATCAACCTTATGAAAGATATAGTCTGCTTTTACTTTCAGTTTTTTTTTCCAGTAGCTCTGCTCTGAAACTTTAATAGAGCACCATTATCCCAACTATCATCATTACATAGATTTGGATATAAAGCTGCGTACATCTTGTCACTAAAACGCAGTAACTACAAACAGTAAAAGCCTTAGGGAATTAGTCCTGTTCTTGAGCATCAACATTTTAAAAGAGTTTCAGTATATTAATGAAACAGTTGATTTATAGAAGCCTTCGTATTCTGGAAAACTGAAAAGTTTAAGAAATTTTTAATAGCGAAATAAGATTTTATAATGCATAACACCAATAACTTTTCAAAGAAAAATTAGCTTTGTATATTAGTATATAGTGCTAATATATATATATATATAAATATATATATGAGCATGTAACCTGCATACATATATGTATATAATAGACATATACATGTTGTATACATCCATATACAAACTTATTCATATGTACACATGCATGTATATTTACATATGCATGTATATTTTTACATATACCAATATTTATGGTCTTCAAAAAAACCCAGTATGGTAGCAGATACATGAGCCAAATCTAAAATTCACTCCCAGTCTGCCATTTGGAGATCTGTCAAGCTAATAATGAAGCATATTGTGCGAGCATACACACTGGGCACATAGCGAGTGTTTAGTGAACCCTGGTTCTACACTCACCATCATCTCCTATCAATCATGTCCTCAGCAACAGCAGGGGCAATGGAAATAGAAGCAGAGGTAATTGGAGGCATGACTCAGTTCCACATGCTTGAAAAATAAAGGCCCCAGATACCCTGTTAAAACATTTTTGTGTTATAATTTTACCCAATTCTATACTGAAAAAAAAGAGGAAAGAATATAGTAATGAATATATTAAGTTCTTGCATCTTTAAATAACTATTGTCAATCTTTTTTTCTCAGTTCCAATAACCAAATTCTCCAGTCACTAATTCAGCAGCAAGAACTTGCAAATTTTCACATTATGATGCTGTGCAAAATATCATCAAAAGAAAAACATTCGCTTACTAGATTAGAAAAAGGATTGGATTTCTTAATTAGATAGACTTGAATTTATATCCTGGCATTAAGACACAAGGTAAATCAGTAAGTTCTGTTAGCCCTGTCTAGGTAAAGTGTGGCTAACAATATTTACCTTGTAAGGCTTACGCTGAAGATCAAATGGTATGTTAACCACTGAGTACACCCTAGGCAATCAGTAAATGCCAATTCAAATGTATTTATGACTTACACTTAAGACAGGATATGCACAATTCAAGATGGAATCAATTACTATAAAATACTCATTAAAAAGTGAAGAAAAGCACACAAAAGGAATATTGGGAGAAAAAATAAAATTGTGAGTTTAGTATTCAAAAGACACTTTGAAAGGGTGTAGCTCTTTGCAGGATGTAACAAGCCACATAATTCTGGGTTCCTATATAGAGAAGGCAAGCAAGATATCATGGCCGTGACATGAATCAATTTACAAACATGAAAAGAAGCCCAAGGAGCTGTACAAGCTCTTCTGTTACTGGCATGCATGTTCAGTCGTGTCTGACTCTTTGTGACCCCATGAACTATAGCTCCTCTCTCCATAGGATTTCCCAGGAAAGAATACTGGAGTGGGTTGCCAGTTTCTCCTCCAGGGTCTGGTACTGGAGCTAGAAGTAAATGTAAGGGATATCAGAGAGAAGACATAGTGAAAAGTATTGAATAGCATTCTTAAAAGCATTCTTGCAATATTTACAGCCCTGAGCTTCACAGGCTATTGCTGAAAATACAGGTTGGTGGGCTTCAGGTTCCTTATTTCCCCAGGTTCTCTACACGAGAGAGGCACAAGGTCACATACATTGTCCTACACTCAAGGTCCAGTTTCACACTACTAATTCTATGTGACCTTGGACAACTGGGCAATTTCTCTAAGCCTCTAGTTTCCTCTCATGGAAAATGGGGACATGACAATGCTTCTCCATGGGCCTTTGTGTGTGTGTGTTAGTCACTCAGTTGTGTCTGACTCTCTGTGACCCCACAGACTGTAGCCTGCCAGGCTTCTCTGTCCATGGAATTCTCCAGGCAAGAATACTAGAGTGGATTGCCATTCCCTTCTCCAGGGCCATGGGCCTTTGGGGGAATTAAATGAAGTGCTGAGCTCAGGTACATGCCAGAGGACAGAAGTGGCTATTTGGGGAAAAAAAAAAAACAAAACAAAACTGATGTGGATGGGTTCCTCTAATTTTCAAAAAAGGCACAGTCACTGAACTTGATCTATAGGAACTTTTTTCTATCAAGGCTATTATTAATATATCCTGTAATATAACCACATTTACCTGTCATCTTTACATTAGTATCACATTACAGGATAAAGGAAATCAAATGTCAGATTTGAATTTGTGTCAGCATGTCAGAGTATCCTAAAAGAGAACTACCTCTGTAGCAGCTGTCTGAACCCTTTGCCTGAGAAAATTCCCCAACTCCAAAGGCTTTCTCCTTGATATCTCTTTTATTACTTTCTTCACATTCTTAGTTCTTGCACTACCACATCCTAGTCACTTTTTCTAGCTCTGTGCAAGTAATGTTCAATTCCTGTTTTCAAATATTCACCTTCATGTGACTCTTCCTGAAATTTTTATTTTTCCTCCCAGATAAAGAAATTTCATTTCATTTATTTATTTATTTACTTTTGCATAAGTGTCACTTTTGAATTAGCTAAGTAGTAAGTATGATTTCTTATGCCTTCAAAAGTTACATACATTTCTAAGTAAATCCCAGAAAGGATGAGTTCTGAGGCAAAATTGTGAGTTAGATGCTTCAGCTTGGGTTCTGATTTAGGCTCTGATAATGTATGATTTGAGATTTTAAACTTAATTCTTAGCTCTGTAAAAGGAGAGATTATTCTAGATCAGTTTTCTCAATCTTGAAGAGATTTGCCTAGATAATTCTTTGTTGTAGAGGATGCTCTGTGCATTACAGGATATTTAGCAACACCTCTGGCCTCTAAGCACCAGATGCCAATAGCAATCTCCTTCCCCAATTGTGACAACCAAGAATGTCTTCAGACATTGACAAATGTCTCCTGGATGCAAAATTGCCTGAGTTGAGAATATTAGACTAGGCTTTAAAATTTTGTGAGTGTTATGCTGAAAAAGTCTGTATCAGCATGTTATTTCTTCATATTTCCACTAAAATCTAAGTTCCTTGAATGCAAGTACATTTTTCTGGTGGGTTCAGAGCCACATTTCCAGCAAATACTTGGTAGAATAGGCACTCATTAAATTTTTTTGATAAAAATGAATAAATGATGGAACAATATCTAACTCCATAAAGGTTGAAATCTCTCCATTTATTACATCTTTGCAGCACACTTTGATGAGTCCTTAAACACTACTTGTCTTTCATGCTTATTCCACATTTATTTCCTTAAAAATATTGCATTTCATCCTTTTAACATAAATTCAGTTCATATACCCTTTAGAATCCAAGATACTTGGAAGGAAGAACTGTATTCTCTTTCTTTCTAATTTAGCACATTAATAACTGTATGCCAGAGAAACATTACATGTGCTAAATCAGATTGAAATATTTCATATATCTTCAATACAGTAGTATGATATAGACAGTAAGTGGATCCTAAATTCTGAAATACAGATTTTCTTCCCTAATAATTACCAGATAAGCAAAATTATTTATTTCCAACCATTCATATACACAGGTTTGTTTCTGAGCTTCACAAACCTTTACATGTTCTTTATGCATTAATTCAAGATCAGTATTCTCCCATTCCATAGCATATGCTTTCTCTTTTCTTGTTGAAAGTGAGTCTTCATGTCAAAAAGTAGCAGCTGTTCTCAATTAAAGTTTTCACTTTTAACCTCTTGTGTCTTTGTAACTGACCACTGAACAGAGAGTTCAGGGATATTTCACATTAAGATCTTTAGCTATTAGAAGCCATTCTTATTATTTTTGAAAAATCACACAAAAAAATCTGTAACTGATCATATGATGATTTTGAGTTTCATAATCTCGATGCTCCCTTGAGATTCCTGGGTTTCCTTTCACACAACAAATTTGTGATTAAATGTCCACATTGTGACTGTGCTTCTGAAAGACAGTCAATAGCTACACATTTCTGAGGACGGCAGGGACAGAGGTGGATGAGAATATGATCAAAGTTTTATTCTAGGATAGTTCTATTACTATCATAGATTCTATTCTCTCATAGCAGGGGCCATAAGTGATTTTAGAGTTATTTGCCAACAGGATGTTTTGCCTACATCCTAGAAGATGAGAATTTACAATAGCAGAGTATACATTCAGTCTTTCTAGTCATATGATTCTTTCCAAATGGCTATGACTTTGGCAGCACTTTTATCAAATATTATCAAAACTCATATTTCTCTGTACAATTGCTCTCTATTAAAGTTAGTGCCAGCTGTCAGAACTGTAATGTAAACCCTTATTAGCTCTTGTAAGTTCTACTCTGGAACTAATAAGGGATTGTCAAAACTATCCAAACACAGAGAGAAATGGGATAGATCACAGAAAAGAAGATGGAAAGTGTTCAATGAATCTATACTAGCAAAACAGTCTTTGTGAAATGATTACCAATGCATTTTGCAAAATCTGTGCATCTCAAGGTAGAGAAAAAGATCTAGTTTTCAGTTTATTTTGCATAGGGTTTGATTTTCTTTCCTTTGGGAGAGGCTGACTAAAAGCAATAAAATGAATTGAAGAAGTTAATGAAATATCAATAATCTCTTTTAAAAATCTTTCCATATACTCTTTAAAAATGTTACACTGCATTCCTCAAATTTTAAAATATGGAAGATTTGATAATACCTGAACAGCTAGAAAGAAAAAGTATAATTTGAAAAACTGAAGATGAATATTCTTTTAAAAAGCCATAGATTATATAATATCTAAGCTTTAAAAACTTTTTTTACATACTGAATGCAGCAAATCAGAAGTAAGGAAAGCTGTCTATATAAACCCCAAGGTAATCTAAGTTTAAGAAATGAAATTTAAGACTTCCTACAGGGTCCAACTAGACTTGATGATAAATTACTATGACAGATGCACAATCTGTTTGACAAGGTGATATTCATTAAGAAGTCAAAATAACTATAAATTTTATATATTCAAAATAACCAATATTTCCCCTTTCACAGACATGACTTTTTCTTGGGAAATTTGAATCACTTTTCAGATGAGTTTACATTTAGTAGATATTTTGTGAGTGGTATCAGAGCAATATTCTGATCTTCCTTTGAAATGAGACTGAAAACGCAGTGACAGGAATAACCCATTTCAAGGCAAATCAGAGCTATTTTACTTCCTGCAACTGAAATTATTTTTTTTCATGTCTTAGTTTCACATAGTGAATACTATCCTGAGAAGCTTCATCCATATTTGCCACAGACATACTGTCAAACAAACTACACAATGAACAAATTATTTGTGTCTCCCAAAGATTATACATTTGGCATATAGGTGTGACCTAAATTATTATTTCCCACTTTAAAACATTGGACCAGACAAAGCATCTGAAAGTTCACAGACCTTGAAGTGAAGTGAAGTCGCTTAGTTGTGTCCAACTCTTTGCGACCCCATGGACTGAGGAGCCTACCAGGAGCCTACCAGGCTCCTCAGTCTGTGGAATTTTCCAGGCAAGAGTGCTGGAGTGGGTTTCCATTTCCTTCTCCAGGGGACCTTCCCAACCCAGGGATTGAACCTGGGTCTCCCGCATTGCAGGCAGACGCTTTATCATCTGAGCCACAAAGATAGAAACAAACTTTATATTCTAAAAGCAAATACCCTAGAGTTATTTCATGTAAGACAACTGCAGTCTAGGTTAGAACCTCAGAAAAATACCTTAATACTGACATATAAAATGGCCTTCTGTGTTAGCATAAAGAGTAGTAAAATATTTATTAAAAGAAGAAATTCTTACTATTTATCCCTCTTTGAACAATCAATTGCTATAACTGAAGATAAATCTATATTTTACTAAAACATTGTAATTCTTATTTATTTATCATCTTGTGTGAGAGTTTTAACATCTATAAAACTGTCTGGATCTTTTAAGTTCTCTTATGTTGATTTGCTGCTGATCACTTGACTTGTTCTTATTTATTACGAGGTATTTAAATGATTAGATATGATTTTGTTCTACTCTCTAAATTTAATGATGGTCATATCTCTTCTAATATGTCTGCAATTAAATTGTTTCTGACTACTCAAAATAATCTGTTTTGTAGTATATACAGAACAAAGATTTCACATTTCTTTCTAGTATCTTAAACATGCAAATTCATGGTTTAACTTTATACTGTTTGTTTTTAGATAGACTAAAAATGGACTATAATACTTAAGTCACAAATCAAATACACTCCCTTATTTTTCCTCTCCAGAATTGAAAAGAGTTTTTACTTAATTACTGTTCAGATAGTGTGTTGACATGCTTGGACTGAAAGTTTCTAGTAATATCACATGATAATTCATGTAACCATATTTGGCATTTACTTCATAAAATTTATGCTGTTTCCTCTATGGCTTTTTTTTCTCTTTGTGTGGTTTTCAAGTGAACATAAATACCTAAAATAAATCAAATAGATATAGCTATTTTTTTATATAAAGTAAATTGGTTTGACAAATATTTTGACTTACTTGCTTACCTATTTTTGACTCAGATAATTTCTTCAAGGCAAGAACATTATTTATTATTATATCCTCACCAACTGTCTTGTATACAATAAATGTTAGGGTATAAAACAGTTTGCAAAAATTTTAGGATTAGTGTTTTTGAAATTTAGCAATTTTATTTTACTATTGTAATTGCTTATTTCTTAAACTGCATTTTCTTAAATCAGTCAAAATCTGTAATTCCCTCTGGTTATACAATATAAAAATGTCCACGTGTAAATTCAAATACAGTTTTGAAAAATCAGTGGAAAAAATCTGTGCTAAAGAAAATTGGAGATTGAGTCAAATACTGATGGGAAAAATCAAAGGTCAGGAGTGTTTAGAAGAAGAAAAATGAAAGCTAATGATATTATAAAAGAATATGGGGAATATCACCTATGATTGAACAGACTAGAGGTTTAATGGAACTAAAAATGACGTCACCTTGGAAAACTTCGGAGGTGGGGTCGGGATTGGGAGTTCATGTACACTTGTGGCTGATTCATGTCAATGTACAGCAAAACGAATACAGTATTGTAAAGCAAAACAAACTAAAAAATAAAAATCAATTTAAAAAAAATAAAAGAAGGTGGGCAACCAATTAGAGAATAATGAGTACTAAGCACTGAAAAATTGATGATTTCGAACTGTGATGTTGGAGAAGACTCTTGAGAGTCCCTTGGACTGCAAGGAGATCAAGCCAGTAAATCCTAAAGGAAATCAATCCTGAATATTCATTGGAAGGACTGATGCTGAAGCTGAAGCTACAATACTCTGGCCACCTGTTGCAAAGAGCCAACTCATTGGAAAAGACCCTGTTGCTGGGAAAGATAGAAAGCAGAAAGAGAAGGGGATGGCAGAGGATGAGGTGATTGGATGGCATCATCTATTCAGTGGACATGAGTTTGAGCAAGCTCTGGGAGATGGTGAAGGACAGGGAACCCTGGCATTATGCAGTCCTTGGGGTCGCAAAGAGTTGGACACGACTGAGTGACTGAACAACAAATATAAATTCATTAGACAGTTTCTCTCTCTCAAGGTATCTCTAAGTTCTAATGTCTAAGGTTAGATAGAGACTATTGAATGGGTGAGTCTGTCATTTCTAAGAGAAATGAATAATTATTCATCTAGTTTCTATCTAATTGAAAACATCTTCAATTATAATCTGCTAGGTTGAAGGCACAATGTCCTCTAAATCGATATGATATAGTCTCTCCCCTCAAGACACTTCCAGTCTGAAAACATCTGTAAGGACATACTTCTGAATTCATTAAAACATATGAACATCTCATACTTCTGGAAGATGCACACAAACTAACAGGTGCTGGAAAACCCTGAGGTTTTCGATTTTCTCTAGCACCTCTGTCAAAGCGAGCATTCTGTTACTGAAAGCGGGTCTGCCTCTTTAAGAGACTTTCTGAACAGAGAAATGAGAAAAGAGTAAGAGCTGGTAGGTTAAATAAACATAATTATGGAAAATAATCGAGAATTCCAGATATCTTCATACTTCACATCAAACACACTTTTCTACCCAGCTGCTAATGTACAAGAACAAGGAATGAAGTTAGCATTCCACAATGAACGTACACAGATAAAACACAGAGCAACAGATTCTTCAGTGACATTAATAAGGTATTTGGTACATTAAGTCTAAACAAAGTTTGTAGGAGGAATATTTATAGTAACTCCCGGGTCTCTGGCTCAAATGTAATTAACTGACTAAATGAAAAGACATTAGCATTCTCATTTCTTCTCTCCAACTAAATCAAAAATAGATAAAAACAATTCATTTGCCAGGAGTAAAAATACATATGTAAAGATCACAAGGCTCCCTTGGTATTAATGTGAAATTTCCTCACACCTCCAATCTTCAAAACACAAAAGTGTTATCCTGGGATGTAAGAACTAAGAAGGATTTCCCAAATGAAATGAACCAAGTAAACTTTGACAGTCAATAACTGAAACCAAATAGCACAGGATTTAGGTTTATAATTGAAAATTTTCAATGCTATCTTATTAAAAAGAGGTTTATTAACATCCTATAATAACATCTCAACCTGTAATTTGACCATAGTTTCAACATCAAGCAAGTTTGTCAAAATCTGAGGAACATGGCCCAAAAAAGGTGTAAATCACACAAACACATGGTAAAATAAAAGAGATACTATGAGAGATAACATTTAAAGAAAGACCATATTTTAAAATGACATATTAGAGAAACTTCTAGAAAACCAAATTGGATGCATGATTTCTTACTTCTCTTACTAAATAATTATGCTACCATTACTTTAAGTTTTTGTAGTTATTTATATGTGCATTTCTGTTTTACCAAATTCATCTTAATAAGTACTCTCTAAAATCCAGAGAGAGGGTGTGGGGCGGGAGCGGGGAGGTGGGGGTCGGGATAGGGAGTTCATGTACACTCGTGGCTGATTCATGTCGATGCGTAGCAATACGAATACAGTATTGTAAAGCAAAACAAACTAAAAAAAAATTAAAATTTCTTTCAAAAAAAGAAAAACAATACAGTATACTAACATATATATATGGAATTTAGAAACATGGTAATGATAACCCTGTATGCAAGACAGCAAAAGAGACATAGATGTATAGAATGGACTTTTGGACTCTGAGGGAGAGGGAGAGGGTGGGATGATTTGGGAGAATGGCGCTGAAACATGTATACTATCATGTAAGAAACGAATTGCCAGTCTATGTTCGATACAGGATGCCTGGGGCTGGTGCACGAGGATGATCCAGAGATGATATGGGGTGGGAGGTGGGAGGGGGGTTCAGGATTGGGAACTCATGTACACCTGTGGCAGATTCATGTCAATGTATGGCAAAACCAATACAGTATTGTAAAGTAAAATAAAGTAAAAATAAAAATTAAAAAAAATAATAAATACCTTGCAATTTTCCCCAAAAAAAGCAGAGACATTACTTTGCCAACAAATGTCTGTCTAGTCAAGGCTATGGTTTTTCCATTGGTCATGTATGGATGTGAGAGTTGGACTGTGAAGAAAGCTGAGTGCCAAAGAATTGATGCTTTTGAACTGTGGTATTGGAGAAGACTCTGGAGAGTCCCTTGGACTGCAAGGAGATCCAACCAGTCCATCATAAAGGAAATCAGTCCTGGGTGTTCTTGAAAGGAATAATGCTAAAGCTGAAACTCCCATACTTTGGATACCTTATGCAAAGAGTTGACTCATTGGAAAAGACTCTGATGTTGGGAGGGATTGGGGGCAGGAGGAAATGGGGACGACAGAGGATGAGATGGCTGGATGGCATCACTGACTCAATGGACATGAGTTTTGGTGAACTCCAGGAGTTTGTGATGGACAGGGAGGCCTGGTGTGCTGCAATTCATGGGGTCGCAAAGAGTTGGACATGACTGAGCGACTGAACTGAACCCTCCTGAAAGTTTTCTTTTTTGTATTTTCAGTTTATTTGGTATGCAATTTCTGATTAATTCCTTAGCTATTAACATTTCTTACAATCTTCCCTTATTTCCTCCCTCTAACCAGTATGTGAAATAGAAAGGTTCATACTTTTCCACTCTTATATTTCCTGTGTTCAATCTCCCCTACCAAAAAGAGCCAGCAATGTAAAGCATCTTATTACAGATAATTCTGTTTTCCTTGCATTCATCCTCTGTCATACACACACACTTCCCTCAACACAGAACTTATTTTTAAGTGTAAACTATTGACTTAGCTCTGTTTAATAATTCACTTAAAAACATGTTTTTTAGAGGCAGAAACGAAAATATTTTAAAACACATGCACACATTTTTGCACTATAAAGCAAACTAGTTTAGCAGTGATAATATTCATCTTTCTCTTTCTAGCATCCTTGGCAGGATTTGGCATACAGTAGAATCTTGATATATATTTAATAATTGAATCCATGGTCAAAGTGTGACTTTACTACTTTTCCTCATTCCAGGAAACATGAATTGATCTAAAAGTTTGTATCAAGTACAAGACAAGTATGATGATATGGCTAAAATTGTGATCCTGCATAAAGATACCTTTGGTTTTACTTATAGTTCTGAAATCGATGAGCTTTTTGTCTACAAAATATTTTTCCTATCAGAGATTGTCTCATTTTCATCATTTAGTTCAATGAACTTTATCCCAAATATCCAGCTAGAGGGGAATAGATAATTAGAGTATTTCATTACTAACATTGGAAAATGACCTACTAATGAAATTTAGATCCTTTATAAGACCTCTGTATAGAATAAGCTCAGAACACAAAAACTTTAATGGAACTTCTACACATTTAGGATTTTTGAGAAAATAATTTGATAAACTATAAACCATTCCTTCTGGAATGCATAAGCTGGGTAAAATAGTTCCCTTTTTCCCTAAGCAAAAGTTTCTAAGCACAGTAAAGATAGGTTCAAAACTCTCAATGCAGTCTTCTCACTAGTAATGAACAATTTCCATTATTAACTTTGAAATGCTCTAAATTAATCTCTCCTTGTGCTTCCTTGTCAAGAAAGTTTGTACCTAGTAGAAGATTTATTGGTCTGTGTTGCATTAAAATTATTCATTTAGTATCTGTCTTTCATATTAGATTGTAAGCTCTGAGAAGGGAGGTACATTGACTTATTTATCTACGTTTTCTTACTGTCTGGTACATTATTGTTTAGAACTTAGAGATTTTTAGAGATACTGCATTATATTTGCTATACTTTTTGGCATATCTAAGTTGCTTGACAACTCGTTTATCCAGATTTTGTTAGATATCACCTGAGCTTATCACCTTAGTCTTCCCATGGCATTTTGTCTAGTAATTCTTCTTTCTTAAAAATCTAGAAAAGGAGAACTGTGATAAATCAGCTGAAATAGATGGACCTTATATTGACAGATTCTTGGTTACTTTGTGCCAGTTGCCTATGGTCCTGCTCATCCTTTTATATACAACACTCTTACTTCAGTAGAATACGTGTCCTTGGGGGGTTTCCTGGTCTCTGTCACCATTGGAATGAAAAATGGGGAAGTAGTGTGGGTTGTGGTTTCAACTGCAATATTCAGAATCAGACTGCGTGGCTTCAGATCTTACGTTCAACACTCCTAAAGGACCTAAGACAAGATATTTAATGTTTCAAAACTTTTTTTTAACTTCCTCATTTTAAAAATGGAGCTAATAATAGGATGTACTCATAGGCTATTTTGAGAGAAAGATAACTCATGGACATAACTTAGCAAATGAGCAGTTTCTGGCATCCAATAACAGCTTAATGCATACTTTAGAAAATTCATTGCATTCTTACTATGCTGCTTATAATTAAGTAGATTCTCTCTAAATATTTCTTGAAATAAAGTGACTGAATCTTATTTTCCTCTGTTTCAGAAAACTGTAAACCTCTGTTTGCTGATCACTGTGTTATAAAATTACCCTGAAGTCGTTAAAATCTAGCCACATATGTATTATGTATGTCAAGGTATTGTTCCATCCTTCTGTAAAATGAAACAAAACAAAACAAAAAAATAAGCTCATGAAATACATGAAATGTATTTATTTATCTTTTCATCTATATCTATTCTAAGTAATACCATTCCTTTGTGTGCCTGAATTGAAGCCCTGCTGATAAAACAATGATTTGTGAGTCATAGCAAATGATTCTGACTAGTTCACAAGCTTAAAAACCAACCAGATTTTTTAAATTAAAAAAGGAAACCATAATAAACACCAGCACCACCACTGACAATAAAAGCAAAACTACAAGCCTCAAGCCATACTGGCCTATTAATTACAGGCTATAAATTAATTGGTTGTGTATTAGATATTTAAGACATAGCAGACTGCATTTAAACTGACGTATTAAGAAAATTTGCTAATATACAGTTGATTTAGACTCAACACTACATGTACATCAGCATGTAGAATACCTTGACACATCCTCTAATAATTGGAATATACAAAATTACTTTTACTGTGAAATAGAAGGAAGCCAAATAGGGAAAGGAGTACATTAAGGCTGTATATTGTCACCCTGCTTATTTAACTTATATGCAGAGTACATCATGAGAAATGCTGGGCTGGAGGAAGCACAAGCTGGAATCAAGATTGCCGGGAGAAATATCAGTAACCTCAGATATGCAGGTGACACCACCCTTATGGCAGAAAGTGAAGAGGAACTAAAGAGCCTCTTAATGAAAGTAAAAGAAGAGAGTGAAAAAGTTGGCTTAAAGCTCAACATCAGAAAACGAAGATCATGAGATCTGGTCCCATCACTTCATGGCAAATAGATGGGGAAACAGTGGCTGACTTTATTTTTGGGGGCTCCAAAATCACTGCAGATGGTGACTGCAGCCATGAAATTAAAAGACACTTGCTCCTTGGAAGAAAAGCTATGACCAACCTAGATAGCATATTAAAAAACAGAGACATTAAAAAAAAAAAAAAACAGAGACATTGCTTTGTCAACAAAGGTCCATCTAGTCAAAGCTATGTTTTTTCCAGTGGTCATGTATGGATGTGAGAGTTGGACTATAAAGAAAATTGAGCACCAAAAGATTGATGCTTTTGAACTGTGGCTTGAGAGTCCCTTGGACTGCAAGGAGATACAACCAGTCCATCCTAAAGGAAATCAGTCCTGAATATTCATTGGAAGGATTGATGCTGAAGCTGAAACTCCAATTCTTTGGCCACCTGATGTGAAAAGCTGACTCACTGGAAAAGACCCTGATGCTGGGAAAGATTGAAGGCAGGAGGGGAAAGAGACAACAGAGGACAAGATGGTGCATGGCATCACCGATTCAATGGACATGAGTTTGAATACACTCCTGGAATAGGTGAAGGACAGGGAGACCTGGCGTGCTGCATTCCATGAGGGCACAAAGAGTCGGACACAACTGACTGACTGAACTGAACTAAAATTCACTTGGCAGCATAAGCAAATGATAAGATATAACCCTAAGAACAAGCTGCACCTTTTAGTTACATTACTGAAAAGTCATTATACTTGTAAATTCCAATCATATCCCATTTTATCTTCTATTTCTAATTCTACTATAATTAGCTGTTATTCAGCATATTTTTCTTTGAATAATTTGCTATTATGCATACGCGTCTAATACTGCAACTAGTATTTTTAAATATTGAAAAAGTCTGATAATATATCATCATTATGTCGAGGAGGTGCTATTAATATCTTCAATATAATAAACTATAAGAATCAAGAAAATAAAACTTTGATACAAATATTATCTCTAAGAGTATTTTGCCATAGAGTATCATTGAGTAACATAATACTTACTTTAAAGAAGTGGTTCGGTAAATTAAAATAAGTTTAAAAAACAGAAGCAATTCTGAATCTACTGTGAACTTTCTGAATACAATTTTATGTCACTTTCTTTTTAAAAATTCTTCTGCTAAAGTTTGTCTCAAGGCAGCATGTGATATTGGTTAATTATGTGCATGTTTTATTTATTTATATTAATATTTTATGTGATCCTATTTATCTGGCTGACACATTTTTCTATTATATTTTGAAATAAGACACAAAGCATCATAAAAAAATTATTTAAAATCTAAACAATGATTAGGTTCTTGCTCAATGGAAAAAATTGTGTGAGATAGTTCGGCACATACTGATAATGATATTGAGACAGAGGTGCATCTATTTCTTTCTTGGTGTGGATATCAGAGACTGCCAGTAGAAAACAAACTGGAGGAAATGTCTGTTTTTAAATTTTTCCTGATCTGTACTCAGTCGCTCAGTTGCGTCCAACTCTGTGAGCCCATGAGGCTCCTCTTTCCATGGGATTTTCTCAGCAAGAATACTGTAGTGGGTTGTCACTTCCTCCTCTAAGCTTTTATTATTTTATTTAAAATAAATCCCACAAAGATAACACAAACAGTACCACAGTGATAAAATATAATTCAAAGTGGAATATAAAGGTTACTGAGACTTCTCTCCAAGCAAGTAGTAGATAGTATGTTGTTTCCAGTTTAGAATTTTCAAAACCATATTTAGTAACAGTATTCTGATATCTCTTGCCAAGGATCTAAATAACATGGAGAAGTATCAGACTAGGGTGTATCATTTGCTGTCATTAAAAAAAAAAATCTATAAACTATCTATGCTGCTGCTGCTGCTGCTAAGTCGCTTCAGTCATGTCCGACTCTGTGCGACCCCATAGATGGCAGCCCACCAGGCTCCCCCGTCCCTGGGATTCTCCAGGCAAGAACACTGGAGTGGGTTGCCATTTCCTTCTCCAGTGCATGCAAGCGAAAATTGAAGTGAAGTTGCTCAGTCGTGTCTGACTCTTAGTGACCCCATGGACTGCAGCCTACCAGGCTCCTCCATCCATGGGATTTTCCAGGCAAGAGTACTGCCACTGCCTTCTCCGATAAACTATCTATAGTTAAAAGCAAAATGGTATGTCCTGTTCAGATTCTGAGAAAGGTCAGTTTATATATAAAGTAGATTCATCTCTTTCACATGGACTTGAGACTTACCAAATGGCCACAAGTAGAATACCAAACTCAATTCTTTTGATTAAGTTAACAGCAACAAAAAGATATTAAAACAGACTAGATTCCAAACACTATATATTTAAGTTCTCCCATATATTGAAACATTTAAAATTTTAATGATAATTTTTGTGTGTTCGTAAACACTAAACCTTGGCTAATGCTAAATAACAAACTTTGGGAATAAGTGGAATTCATCATCTAATATAATCTTTTGTGGAAAAGATTACCTTTTATTTGATTTTACTTACCATGATCAAAATTTTAAATAATTTAAATTATTCCTCTGTATACCAAAAACTGAAGCATCCACCCTGAATTTTTAAATAAAATATTTTATTCACAGATCACTGAAGAGACGCTATTAATGTATTTTATAGCAATGAATTATGTATTACTATGAGATTGATAAGCACAACCATAAATAGTCAGTGGAGAATCTAATTCTGTTAGATTCAGATTAGCTTAGTTCCAATGCTATTTCTTCCCTCTACGTAAAAGAGACAGAGATTTTTTTTTCCCCTTTCAATTGGTCTAGTAGTATGTAGGCTAGCACCACACAATCAAATATGCTAATATTTGTAAAAAAATTATGAATCAACACAAGTGGGATAAATTTATTCTATAAATATGCTCTATTTAGTTTGAGTCACATTTTGCTGCTAAGTGAATTCAGGCTGGTTTCATTTATTTCAATTACTCTACCATAAATTCAAAATTCACAAGTAAGAAGTACCACTCTAGGGAAAATAGAGAAGACTCTTACCTTGACACATGAAACCTCTTCTTCATAGCCAGCATTGCAGGAGCACTTGCCGATGGGTACAAGCCATTCACCTTCTGTACTGCAGTACATCCTAGGAGGATCTTCCTCCTTAGAATTGTTAACACAAGAACCTCTAACTTCCACCAGAGATTGGGAATCCATGGGTACTGTGTCTGGAAACATAGCCAGATTCTTCACTGTAAACGGGCACTTTTTGAAGTACACTCTCACAGACACTAAGGCAACACAAGCACCAACATCTTGAAAAGCCAAATAAAATCCCTTTTTGTTGACAGGACCTACTTCTCTAACCTCAGTGTTGAGTTTAAGAATACGGTCCCCGAGATCCATTTGCGTGAAACTTTCATCAGCTGCAATGGTGTCAATCTTTGTAAACTGATGTTCTCGGAATTTGACTCCATGATCATCATCGGACTCCATGTAATACAGATTGAAAGTCTCCTTGCAAGTTCCCAAAACCAATGGAATGCTATTGCAGTCCCGGAGAGTGAACTTTAGCTCCACATAGATCTTCTGAGCTGAGTTCCTGGGGATCCAGTTTGTCCTCAGCCAGTTATTTTGACTATGATCCATGACATTGCACACCTGGTAAGTCCGGATGGGTGTGTAATGTTCATCAACACCACTGATCTCTTCCCACTGGAAGAATGAAAGAAAAAGAAAAATAGAAAGGCAGAATTAATGAATTAAACATGATGAATAGTTGTGAATACAAGATGAAGGTGTCAATGACATCACAGGAAATACAAAACAAGCAGCAACTTCACTGTTGCTCATTAAAGATCAAGATACACAGCAACTCTGTAACATTCTTGTTTGCAGTTTTTATTATTTACAAGGTTCTCTGAATTCTTTGACACAAAATAATTCAACATTTTGATGAACACATTTGAATTTTACTGGAGTTTGTGTGATATTCAGGAAGAAGTTGCTTAGCAGTTGATTGGACCTAGACAAACAGCCTAGGATAAAAATATTAAATCAGTCATCTCTAATAACATGATAAAAATTATTTTGTTGTTGTTTTAGGGGATTTTTTTTTTTTTTGGTTTGCTCTTTAAAAAGAAAAAGAAAAATACCACTGCCTAGCACTTCTCTTTATTAAACTTTCCCCAATTTGGGCCAGACTTGGGTAAAATCAGCATATCACAAAGAAAGTGAATCTAAATTATTTCATTACCAGGTATCTTTATGCATGACATTATTAACATACTTGGTCATTTCAAGAGATACATGATGGTGAACTTTGAATTTCTGAAGTAAAAACGTGAACATGTCTCCTTCCCATCTGCCCAAAATCCAACAAATAGTTATACATGTAGAACAGAAGATTTAAGTATAGAGAACATTTCAATTCTTAATATATTTTATCCACATTAAATTTCCCACATGCAAAAAATACATGGCTACTTAAGTTGTTGTTAAAGCAGTTTGGGCTATGATGGTAATAAAACTTTTTTTCATTGTAAATACACTCAAAAATTTCAAGACTTTTTAGAAAAGTTAAGCACTGCTTCTTTGATCCTTATACAGGTTTTGAGAAGCTTTCAAGTTAGCATCACATTGTTTGTGTTATTTATGATTCTAAAACTATTATTTCTATTTAACTGTTACGCCTGTGTCTACACTCTATTTATACCATGCCTAGTTATCTTGTTGCTGCTAGGAAAATACATCATTTTCCAAGTCATACTGGAGTTCTAATCTTCTATGGCTCCCCATTACTCATGTAAGAACTTCAAACTCTTCAGTTGACATTTGCGCTTTTCCAAAAACTATTCCCAACTTACATTTATTTTTTTTCTAAAAGTTTGAATTGAGATTAGAGAATTATAAATTTCACTTATGCACATACTGTTCTTGTCTCTGTGAACTCTTTTTTATGTTTTCAAAAGAAATGTTGGATCTTCTTTTGTTATGGTATAAAGAGCGAGCATTGGTCTTTGCTCTTTTCTCTGTGATGCCTCCCCATAACCTTAACGTTCTTAAGACACTTTCTGTTTCGTATAACATTTATTAAATACCTTTTTCAGTTTTAGATTTATTCATGATACATCATTAGATTATTTTAACATTGTTTCAAATATATTTGTTAGATTTTATAGTTCTTTATATCCTTTATAATATGCAGCACACAACATCACTTTTTGGGAATAAAAGATGAATACAATGCATAAAAATTATATTTTTTATAATATATTTAGCAATATTCAAGGAAATAATAAAGTTCATATTAGAGAATATATGTTAACTTTGTAAATAAATAAATGAAATCCTTGTGATGCCCATTATAAATGGGTTCCTAAAATCTTCTCCATTAAGAGATTTACTTATTTTCATAAGAAACAAATTTTAAATAATTTTTAACTAAATCAATGGCATTTAAAAAATATTAATGTATTTTCTACTTATATTTATTAAATACACATAGGAAATCCAATCCACAACTTCTAGTTACAAAGTGAGATAAAAATGCTATTTTTTTTTAATTCACAATAACCAAAAGTAAAGAAATATGGCATTTATCTGGCCTTTGAACCTCATTAGCCAAAAAAATAATTATTTACATTAGAGTGTTTGAATTATCAAATCCAAGCTGCACCCTTCCCCACTACCAATGTGAGAAACACAGTTTTAAAACTCTTTAGTCTCCCTAGCTCTCCTACCAATCTAAGAACAAATCAAAAGCAAATAATTAAACGGCACCACTTATTTCAGTAACTTGGATCGTTCAGGGTCTGGAATGTTTGAGAAGCATTCATTTTCTGGAGGCAAAATTGGCTTGTCTTTATTGTCATGCCTAACATCCAACAAAGGAATCCATTTTGTTATTTTAGAAAACCCTAGAATAATATACAAGAAAATACTCATAATGTATTTTTAATAATCACCAATTTATCATTTTGAAACAACCACTCTATAAATATATGGACAGCTTTTAAGAACAAAAGTATATATGAGAGTCTCATTTCTGAGGATTTTTACACTGAGATGCCTATAAAAGTAAAGTCATATTCAAAACCAAAATTAATGTATAACTTTAATATCAGAAAATTTAAAACCTGGAACTGAGTTGAAGCTCAAAAAAAATTATAATGTTAAATAATATTATTATGTGGCATCTTTACTAATATTACATTGATTCTATGATGGCACTGTGAAGTATAGAGCTAACAAAAACTCCAGAGAATAAATGCTTTCTGTGGGCATTTTACAGAACGTTAGATGATAGGCCTATTTAAAAATTAGCCAACTGACTTCAACAATTTTAGGTCAGAATTTTCTTATCAGAATAGGTAAGTTTGTAATTTGATGAATCAGTTGCAATTTTCTCCTGATCTGGACAGCATTCTGTTAGACACCAAACAGAAATGACACAGAAATGACACCATGTAAAGATTTTCACAATTTGATGTAAAATATGATTTCAATTATGGAGATATCAATGTAGTCTCACATTTTCCTTTGAATGCTAATTTGGCAAGCTATCACAAGCCCTTGAATGCAGAGGTACAAATTGCAAGAAGATAATGCAAACAGCAACAGCATGCTCTGTGCATAAAAAGGTTGCAGAGAGCAATTATCACTTCATTAATTTGTAATGAAAACCAAATTGCCTGTAAGTGATGGTGACTTGCCATCTCAGGCCATTTGCAAAAAAACAGCACAACTCTAACTCAAGCGTCTGCTGAAGACTTGTTTAGTTGCTCAGCCCTGTCCTTTTGCGACCCCATAGACTGTATGTAGCTACCAAGACTCCCTGTCCATGGGATTTCTCAAGTAAGAATACTGGAGTGGGTGGCCATTTCCTCCTCCAGGGGATCTTCCGGATCCAAGGATCAAACCCACGTCTGCTGCTTGGTAGGCAGATTCTTTATCACTGAGCCACCTAGGAAATTGCTGAGCACTCGAGAATGGAAATAAAATTTCTAAAAAAGCAGTTTTGCAACAGCAGCAACAGAAATCATTAAAGTGCTGTCGTAATTCTTACATTTTATAAATTAAAAGAATACCCATATTTACGCAGTCTTCATACTCCAAGAACTAATGTGTACATTCATAAATTATTAGAGATAATATACTATCAAGTCATTGTGCCAAGGCCAATGTGAACAAAGGAAATGGGGAGCTACAAAGCATTTATTGCTTTATTTTTCTAATCCTAAGGAAGAATGTCTTCAAGGGGTGTCCAGCAGTAACACTGTCCAGCAGAAAGGGACACAGAACTAGTAAGAACAGAACTAATAACACAGACACAGAACTAGTGACTAGTAAGAACACAAATTCTTTCTAAAGCTCAAATTCTTCAAAATTATAATTCCAGGAATAGCCTGGCTCCCAGATTCTTACTATATAAGCTTTTATCATTAGACCACAGAGACCAGAGTTGAATTTCTTGTTTTTTTTTTTCTTTTTCCAGATTATTATAACTGTAAGAAAAACATTTGCCCAGACTTCTTTTCCCTAGAAGGATGATTCAGAATTCTATTCCCTGTAACATTAGCACCATGAACCTCCTTATCAACAAAATACAGTGTAAGATGTGATTCAATTTATATTTTTTAGATAGCACAGCTTCTTGTCACTGAGTCAAATATATATTTTGAGGGAAAACATATTTTTAACAATAAACAGCATTTAACCTAATAACTTTCATTCTAATGAACCTCAATTATAGTAATAAAGGATTTATACACATTGTTAACATTAATTACTCTCTTGGATACATTTTTTGCTACTTGCTAATAGAGAGTAGGAGGAAGTGTTTACATTTTCTTTAAAAGAGGGAGAATCTGTGATACAGTTAATGCATAGGCTGACTTAAATATTTAGAAAATGAGAAACAACTTTGTGATTTACTTTATAAGGTTTAAATAATTTCTTAGAAATTTGCAGATGATATTAAAAAAGAAAATAATACCAACATTCTTATGTTTGTAATACTGCATTTATATTTCAATGGTGAATAAGAAGCACATAGTTCTGCACTTTAGAAAATGCTAATGTGACTAATGCTGCCCTTAATAACTGTGAAAGTGAAAGTGAAAAGTGAAAGTGAAGTCACTCAGTCATGTCCGACTCTTTGTGGTCCCATGGACTGTAGTCTACAGGCTCCTCCGTCCATGGAATTTTCCAGGTAAGAGTACTGGAGTCAGTTACCATTTCCTTCTCCAGGGGATTTTCCCAACCCAGGGTTCAAACCTGGGTCTCCTGCATTGCAGGCAGATGCTTTACCCTCTAAGCCACCAGAGGAGTCCTCTTAATAACTGTAAGTGATATTAAAGTTGATTCATGTCATTCTTTCTCCTCTCCTGTTTCTACTCTTACATGTTTTTCCCTTTGCACATATCATAGCTATTTCAAAACGCAGTGTTCATTACTCTTTGCAACCCTATGGACTATACAGTCCATGGAATTCTCCAGGCCAGAATACTGGAGTGAGTAGCTGTTCCTTCTCCAGGGGATCTTCCCAATGCAGGGATCAAACCCAGGTATCCCAGATTGCAGGTGGATTCTTTACCAACTGAGCTATCAGGGAAGCCCTCTTAATAACTCTAAGTGATATTGAAGTTGATTCATGTCATTCTTTCTCCTCTCCTGTTTCTACTCTTACATGGATTTCCCTTTGCACATATCACAGCTGTTTCAAAATGCAGTGTTCATCCTAGAAATATTTAAACACTTATCACACATCAGCATAAGCTTGGCAATGCATAATCACTTACAGGAAGATGTCACTGGCAAGCGTCAGACCCAGATGTATGTAACAAACTCACTTTATTTCCATCTATTATTAAATAGAATTTTCTTAGCCAGTAGGCCTCAAAAGTATACACACATACACACACACACACACACACACACACATACTTGTAATAGTATTATATTCAAAGGTAGAGTAAAATAAAAGAGTTGAGACAAATGAGAAACAGAATTTGGGGGTTTGAGGGACATTGTTGGTGACGATTTGGGGTCAAATCAGAGAAATACATTTATAAACAGAGGACTGAGGAGAGAGAAGATGGGGATTTGATATTGAAAATTCAGCATCAGCAATAAGATGCAGGCCAAAGTCTAAAGATAATGATGCCCAGAAGGTACATGCCTGAGATGGCATCTCCAGTAATCTTATAATAATGACTACTATCCATCCTCCCACCCACCTTTAACTCCTAAGTAATTAGCAGAAATTTGATAATGGTATTACAAATATCTTGTTGAAAATAGAGAGGAAAATGTCTCAGTTTGGGTACAGTATACAGAAAAGAGATGGAAAACCAGGAAAGGAAAGAAAGACTAGAGATTATTATTGAGGAAAGCCATATTAAAAAGCAGAGATATTACTTTGCTGACAAAGGTCCACCCAGTCAAAGCTGTGGTTTTTCCAGTAGTCATGTATGGATGAGAAAGTTGGACCATAAAGAAAGCCAAGAGCAGAATAATTGATGCTTTTGCATGGTGGTGTTGGAGAAGATTCTTGAGAGTCCCTTGGACTGCAAAGAGATCCAACCAGTCTATCCTAAAGGAAATCAGTCCTAAATATTCATTTGAAGGAGTGATGCTAAAGCTGAAACTCCAATACTTTGGCTGCCTGATGCAAAGAACTGACTAATTGGAAAAGACCTTGCTGCTGGGAAAAATTGAGGGCAGGAGGAGAAGGGAACAGCAGAGGACAAGATGGTTGGATGGCATCACCAACTGGATGGGCATGCGTTTGAGCAAGCTCCGGGATTTGGTGATGGACAGGGAAGACTGGCATGCTGCACTCCATGGGGTCACAAAGAGTCAGACAGAACTGAATGACTGAACTGACTTCAGAGGATAAGAGAAAGAGTTAGGACCAGGAAAATGTATCATCTCTGTTTGGGTATTGGGTAGGCCCTGGTACATTCTGTAGTTAGAACAAGATGCTGGCTATTCAAAGCAATGTCTTCTGAAAGTTTGAGCATGTGTGGGGGTTCTTGGGTCCCCATCAATGCCTACTTTGGATTCTCTGCCTTTGCTCAGCACTTTACAGTCACAAATACTTCCATCTTCAGTCTCAGGATTTCTCAGTTCCTGATACCCTTAGACCGAGGCAAGAACAAGGGCAGCCTCAGCTTCACCATTCTAGGCCTTTGATTTTAGTAATTCTCCCCCATGTTGGGGTTGGTTACTGGAAGGAAATGGCAACCCACTCCAGTATTCTTGCTTGGAGAATCCCAGGGATGAGGGAGCCTGGTGGGCTGCTGTTATGGGGTCGCACAGAGTCGGACACGACTGAAGTGACTTAGCATAGCATAGTGGTACAGTATTGAGATCTCAGGGCTGTTGCCACATCTTTGCATCTGTGGAAAAACATCCCATATTTCTGACAACAGTCTGTCTAATTTCCTTACATCAGAGGTTCTTATTTTTGGCTAAGCATTAACCAGAGGCCTTTTTAAAAATACTACTTCATAGATGTCTATCCAAAATATTTCATTTTACATTACCTAGGATATTTGGATGTGAGTAGGCGACTCCCTAAGGTTGGGAACCAATGTTCTATGTCCTTTGGACAACTTTTGCCCTCAGCTTCACCTGGCAGTATATTCCACTATCAGCTTCCAAGACTTCCTTTTTTTTTTTTTTTTATATTGGAGGATAATTGCTCTATAGTGTTATGTTTGTTTCTGCAGTTCAATTCAGTTCAGTCACTCAGTCATGTCTGATTCTGCGACCCCATGGACTGCAGCATGCCAGGCCTCCCTGTCCATCACCAACTCCCAGAGTTTATTCAAACTCATGTCCATTGAGTCAGTGATGCCATCCAACTGCTCATCCTCTGTCATCCCCTTCTCCTGCCTTCAGTCTTTCCCAGCATCAGGGTCTTTTCAAATGAGTCAGTTCTTCACATCAGGTGGCCAAAGAATTGTAGCTTCAGTTTCAGCACCAGTCCTTCCAATGAATAGTTAGGACTAATTTCCTTTAGGATGGACTGGTTGAATCTCTTTGCAGTCCAAGGGACTCTCAAAAGTCAACTAGTTGGATCTCCTCGCAGTCCAAGGGACTCTCAAGTGTCTTCTCCAACACCACAGTTCAAAAGCATCAATTCTTTGGTTCTCAGCTTTCTTTATAGTCCAGCTCTCACATCCATACATGACTACTGGAAAAACCATAGCTTTGACTAGACAGACCTCAGTACATCAATGTAAACAGTCATATATCTCCTTCCTATTGATCCTCCCTTCTCCCTTCTATCCCACCCCTCAAGGTTGTCATAGAGTGCCAGTCTGGGTTCCCTGTGTTATATAGTAGTCCCCACTAGTCATCTATTTACACATGGTAGTGTATATATTTGGAGAAGGCAGTTGCATCTCACTCCAGTACTCTTGCCTGCAAACTCCCGTGGAAGGAGGAGCCTCATAGGCTGCAGTCCATGGGGTTGCAAAGAGTCGGACACGACTGAGCAACTT
Organism: Aepyceros melampus; assembly: GCA_006408695.1. Classification (NCBI taxonomy): domain Eukaryota; kingdom Metazoa; phylum Chordata; class Mammalia; order Artiodactyla; family Bovidae; genus Aepyceros; species Aepyceros melampus. The sequence goes on along the minus strand of SJXQ01002373.1, from coordinate 226,989 downwards.
CACTTTCCCTTTTCACTTTCATACGTTGGAGAAGGAAATGGCAACCCACTCCAGAGGTCTTGCCTGGAGAATCCCAGGGACGGAGGAGCCTGGTAGGCTGCCGTCTATGGGGTTGCACAGAGTTGGACACAACTGAAGCAACTTAGCAGCAGCAGCAACATATATATTTCAATACTACTTTCTCAATTTTCTCTACCTTCTCCTTCCCAAGACTTCTGAATCTCCTCAGAAACTGTTTCTACGTCTATGTTTCCAGAGAGTCTGCCTCTGTTTCTATCGAAGGTCCTATTGCTCAGCCCTCATCCCATATGTTGATGATGCCCGATTTGCCGAGGCCCAGATGTGCCGTATGTAGAAGCTCACCTGAATAACCTCATCTTCTACCTCCCACAAAGATTAGTAAGATATCATTATAATAAACAACACAAGTCTAATCATATTGCTCTTCTATTTCACATCTGTGGTAAATGCAAAATGTGTGCATTACAAAAAAATGTAAACAGTGTGTGTGGGAGGGCCACCTTCAGTCACTTATCTCTCTTGGTGTGAATGCGAGACAGCTGGTTTTAGATATGCTACAGCTTTTAGAGTTCACTATAATTTGGTAGTCTCCTACTGTGATTTCTGAAATGATTTGTGATTTTTTAAGATGCCTCTATAATAGTGGTTTGCAGTCCATGAGGTCGCTAAGAGTCAGACACAACTGAGTGACTTCATGTTCACTTTTCACTTTCATGCATTGGAGAAGGAAATGGCAACCACTCCAGTCTTCTTGCCTGGAAAATCCCAGGGACAGGGGAGCCTGGTGGGCTGCCATCTATGGGGTCGCACAGAGTTGGACATGACTGAAGCGACTTAGCAGCAGCAGCAACAGCAGCATAATAGTGGTTTAATTTGATTCCACGTGCATTTATTGAATGTTTCTATATGCAAAGCCAAGGTTAGAAGCAGTAGACAGTAAAATGATAAGCAAAGTGTGATTTATGCTATCCAGAAATTGATGCTGGAAGGAAAGGCATGAGTATCACACAAGGCAAATGATGATACGTGATCCATTTGAGGTGTTGCAAGAAGCTGTGGGGAAATAAAGGATTACTGGTGGAAGGGGGTTCTGGAAAATCACTTAAGAAGAAGAAATGGAAAGGTAGGATGACTAGAATCTCTACAGGTGGGAATAGGAGTATTCACTGAAAGAAACAGTGAGCAAACAGGAAGACCCATGAGGACAAACCTGTGTAAGGAGTGGGGTTCCAGTATGACTGGAATTTGGGGCACTGAGCAGCTGGGATGTGGACAGATACTTAAAAAGAAAGGACTGAGCAAATTTGGGAATGTCAGTTGATACATCTTTACTTTATTTGCTGAAGTAAAGGTTCGATCCCTGGGTTGGGAAGATCCCCTAGAGAAGGAAATGGCAACCCACTCCAGTACTCTTCCCTGGAAAATCCCATGGACTGAGGAGCCTGGTAGGCTACAGCCCATGGGGTCGCAAAGAGTTGGACACAACTGAGCGACTTCACTTCATTTGCTACCCTGAAAAACTCCTAAAAAGAGGCACATGGTTTGCTCCACACTGGGATTTGGTTCTCCAAAGAGAAGGAGAAAGAGGGGATTCAGAAAGACCTCTGCAAGTTCCAGAAGATAATTCTGAAGAAGATCACCTCTGCTGAATGTATGACCACTGAACATTTCCCAAAGATTATAAAGAGATATATTTTTTCTTATGAATTTATATATGATACAGCTACACGTCCAGAAAGGAACACAGCTCATTATTCTATATTTTGTGACTACTAAAATATTTCAGAAAGATTCCCATTTGTACTGAAACAGTGCAAACAACAACAGAAAAAAAAATAAAGGTACATATATGTAAATAAATGTTTCTTTCATGTTTCTTTTGTGAAATAGTGTTCTCATTAGATCCCACATATCTGATTTCAAGAAAATCTATTAATACTTACTGAATAACTACTATCTACCAAGCTCTCTTCAAGAAAATTAGAGATACCAAGGGAATATTTCATGCAAAGATGGACTTGATAAAGGACAGAAATGGTATGGACCTAACAGAAACAGAAAATATTAAGAAGAGGTGGCAAGAATACACAGAAGAACTGTATAAAAAAGAACTTCACGACCAATATAATCACGATGGTGTGATCACTCACCTAGATCCAGACATCCTGGAATGTGAAGTCAAGTGGGCCTTAGAAAGCATCACTACGAACAAAGCTAGTGGAGGCTGAGCTATTTCAAATCCTGAAGGATGATGCTGTGAAAGTGCTGCACTCAATATGCCAGCACATTTGGAAAACTCAGCAGTGGCCATAGGACTGGATTTAAAGGTCAGTTTTCATTCCAATCCCAAAGAAAGGCAATGCCAAACAATTCTCAAACTACCACACAATTGCACTCATCTCACATGCTAGTAAAGTAATGCTCAAAATTCTTCAAGCCAGTTTCAGCAATACATGAACCATGAACTTCCAGATGTTCAAGCTGGTTTTAGAAAAGGCAGAGGAACCAGAGATCAAATTGCCAACATCCGCTGGATCATTGAAAAAGCAAGAGTTCCATAAAAACATCTATTTCTGCTTTATTGACTATGTCAAAGCCTTTGACATAGGGGTATGTTTATTGTGTGTACATCACAGTAAACTATGGAAAATTATGAAAGAGATGGGAATACCAGGCCACCTGACCTGCCTCTTGAGAAACCTGTTTGCAGGTCAGGAAGCAACAGTTAGAACTGGACGTGGAACAACAGACTGGTTCCAAATAGGAAAAGGAGTACGTCACGCTGTATATTGTCACTCTGCTTATTTAACTTCTATGCAGAGTACATCATGAGAAACGCTGGGCTGGAAGAAGCACAAGCTGGAATCAAGATGGCCGGGAGAAATATCAATAACCTCAGTCATGCAGATGATACTACGCTTATGGTAGAAAGTAAAAAGGAACTACGGAGCCTCTTGATGAAAGTGAAAGAGAAGAGTGAAAAAGTTGGCTTAAAGTTCAACATTCAGAAAATGAAGATCATGGCATCTGGTCCCATCACTTCATGGGAAATAGATGGGAAAGCAGTGACAGATGTTTTTTGGGGGGCTCTAAAATCACTGCAGATGGTGATTGCAGCCATGAAATTAAAAGTCGCTTACTTCTTGGGAGGAAAGTTATGACCAACCTAGACAGCATATTAAAAAGCAGAGACATTACTTTGCCAACAAATGTCTGTCTAGTCAAGGCTATGTTTTTTCCAGTGGTCATGTATGGATGTGAGAGATGGATGGTCAAGAAAGCTGAGCATGGAGGAATTGATGCTTTTGAACTATGGTGTTGGAGAAGACTCTTGAGAGTCCCTTGGACTGCAAGGAGATCTAACAAGTCCACTCTAAAGGAGATCAGTCCTGGGTGTTCATTGGAAGGACTGATGCTAAAGCTGAAACTCCAGTACTTTGGCCACCTCATGTGAAGAGTTGACTCATTGGAAAAGACTCTGATGCTGGCATGGATTGGGGGCTAGAGGAGAAGGGGAGAGCAGAGGATGAGATGGCTGGATGGCACCACCGACTCGATGGACGTGAGTCTGAGTGAATTCTGGGACTTGGTGATGGACAGGGAGGCCTGGTGTGCTGCAATTCATGGGGTTGCAAAGAATTGGACACGATTGAGTGACTGAACTGAACTGAACCAAGCTCTATACTGATAATATTTTAATGAAGAAGATAGGAAAGGTACTTATCTTTAAAGAACATACCGTATTTATGTTAAATCCATTGTTATATCCATTTTTATTTTGTATCCATTTGTATGTTATATGCATTTCATTTATTTCTTTGCTCATTATTCTTTCTCGCCTTCATGGTCTCTGGTTTGACTTATTTTTCCCTCCCAAATATTTAAGTGAAAGTGAAAATTGCTCAGTTGTGTCCGACTCTTTGTGACTCCATGGATTATATATACAGTCCATGGAATTCTCCAGGCCAGAATACTGGAGTGGGTAGCCTTTCTCTTCTCCAGGAGATCTTCCCAACTCAGGGATTGAACCCAGGTCTCCTGCACTGTAGGTGGTTTCTTTACTAGCTGAGCCACAAGGGAAGCCCCTCAAGCATTTCACTCTGTGCCTAAAACTAAATACCTCTTACAGATTTACTAAAACTAGATATCACGCGATGAGCTAAATGTTAAACTCATATAACTAACAAAGTGTAGAAGTATGCTTTGGGGTGCAGAAGGCATTGATTTTTAAAAATAAATACTCTGGTTAACTATGTGTTAAAGAGTAACTTTAACCAATTAAATATAAGACACATACCATGTCTATAAGAGTTTTGTAAAAATAAAAATAAAAAAAAAGAATCAGGAAATGAATTTCTACAAAATGTGTGTTAGTAAATTTATGATAAAGATTTTGGAATGTATGATGAAAATTTTTTGAAAGATGAAGAACAATCAAAGTTTGAGAGATGGTGGGTGGCAAGGAAAAAAACTTTCCAAAATAATGCAAAATGCTTAAAGATCTATCAAAAAGTGAATTTCTAGCCAGAAGAATGAGCTTGCAAAAAATATAATACATTAAAATATAAAATTACCATGGGAAGGTCATATCTACATTCTTCATTGTCAAAAGTTTTCAATTAAACCTGCTATTTGAATTTACTTTTCCTGTGAGGGGAAAAGTATCAGTGTAATGAAAGACAGGAAAAGTAAAATTTTCACTGTAGAGGTTTGATTTTAATCGTGAAATATTTCTATTTATAATGCAAAAGAAACATAATTGCAAAATGTTATTTTTAGAAGTATAACCATAAAAAAATTTACCATTAATCTGACAATCACTTTCAAAAGAGAAAGCCAAAATAGTTTAAAAATCATCAATTAACTATTTATTCCATAAGGCTGGGGGAAATTGTTTATATTTATCAGAAAATTTTCACTCTTTCTGTTGTTATATAGTCAAATAACTACACTTTTCATAGTTTAAATTCCCCTTTAATGTCAGGGAGTAAAACAATGAGACTATCATGTTTCCAATTCTTGGAAACATATTTAATATGAAATTGCCCAATAAAAAGGTAATTTTAGAATTCAGTATAACTGCTTGAAAACGTGGGGTAAAATTCCACGCACATTGGCTTAACTTGTCTAGACTGAAAACTGCGTTAAAATGGACATTTACAGAGTTATTACAAACGGCCAACTACTTAGAAATTAATGCATAGCAGTGACAGCAGTACCTTTCATACCAGTTGTGAGATTCATGTAATTTCCTGCCATGATAATGGGTCACAGACACGGTAATTCATAGCAATTTATGATATACCTGCGGAGCATTCACAGCGACGGAAATGAAATTAACTCGTGTCACTGTGGAACATGTGCTAAGTTTTGCACATTTTCAGATAACTCAGTTTATTTTTTAACACAATATGTGTAATTCTGAAAGCAGTTTTCTGAAATGCAACCTGCTTTATAGCAACAATTTTAAAGCTGCAGAAACATCTTTGGGTGTTGGGTGGCAACCCTGTTTCATAGGAACATTTTTAATCATTTATCCATTTAGTATCTTAGGAAGGCCAGCTATCTTAATGTCTAAGCTCTAGATACAGGCAGACTCTAGGTTTGAAGCCTACCTTTGCTAGTTAATAGAAGGTTTAAGAGCCTATGATTAAATTCACACAACTCTAAAATGCAAAAAATCATAGTAAACTCTTTCTAGATACGTGAACAAAAGTAGACTATCCATTTTAAAACAACTAACAGTGCATGGCACTTGGGAAGCGGTAAACAAATATTATTATTCTGCTAAAGTTAACAAAAAATGTCATTGGGATACATGGATTTTTTCTTATAAAATAATAGAAGTTATTTTAAATTCAAGATTTATCTATTTTCTATTCTTATTTCACTAGTCTAGAGATTTTTCAAATTTATTTAAGGTCACCACAATTTCTGACAAGTGTAATTTGTTTTACTCTTTCAAAATTCAATAAATATAATTAATGACAAAAGTCAACTGACTATATTGTAAATGAGCCTGCTGTCTATTATCTATGATAAATATGCTATTCCATGTGGAGTAAAGTTTTGCCAATATTATTCCACACTTTCTTAGGTGCTATAGTTCTGTAACATTTTTAGACAATTGACTTCAATTCCTTTCACTACTTTTTCAAATGGAAAGTATATGATCTACCTGTATATTAAGAGACATGTTTTAATAAAAATAGGTATTATTATCATACTATGCTTTTCGTTCATACTTGTCACTGTGTTAAGTCTCAGTCATGTCATGTCTAAATTGAGATGATAATAGTACCTTTCTTATAGTATTGCTTAGTTTCTTAACAGATTATATTGGCAGTTAATAAGTGCTTACATAGTTGTCACCTGCTAAGTAAAACAAATATTTATTAAGCACATACATGTTATAAACTTGTTTTCTAGTACTACCATTATGATAATGGTGTAGAAGTCATGGTTTCCTGACCTTGATAAATCTTAATCATAAGAATGGAAATATGTTTGTGTAAGCTTAATGTTAGACAGTCATTCATTTATTCAGTAGAAATCCACCGAGAGCCAGGCACTCTTCTATTTCCTGGGGACCACTTTCTCCATGGGAAGAATAACAGTAAAGTCATCAATGTTTTAATGGAGTTTATGCTGTCCTTGAAAGAAAACAAAGAGTAAATAATCACACAGACACATGAAAGGTAAGCTGACAATAATTATTATAAAGAAAAACAAAGACAGAATGGAAGACTATAGGTGGCTTGACAAAATGACATTTCAATAGGGTAACCAGAGATAAGTTCTCATTTTTGTAGCCACTTGTTTGAAATGAGTAACCAGGCACAGAGAACACTCGTGGATGCAGCATTGCAGCAGAGAACAGAAAGAATATGAACTGGGAGACTGAGGGTGGTGGCATAATTAAAGCGTGGGAAGGAGGCCACTGCGGCTGAAACAGAGTGATCCAGGAGTGAAGTGGCGAAACCTTAGAGCTGAGAGGTACAAAATCAAGTAGGTCCATATTGGCCATGTGAGAGACTTTGGATTTATTGTCAGACAAGAAGGAACTCAGTCTATGGTTTGGACAGAGGAGTGACATGATCTGACACATATAGGCCTATTGTGTGAAAAATACATTGTAAAGATCAAAGACCTTATGAGGTGAGATCATTAGGAGGTTATTACAGTGACAGAGGATAGGACATTATCAGTAAAAGAGGGGAGAACAGATTCTGGAACTCTTTCGTTGATAGATCCAAAGGGCTTGATGATAGGCGGAGTGCAGAACTTTGGAGAAGAGTGGAGACCACAACACATACACTCACTTAAAGAACGGCAATGGCTGATGTGATACCAGAGAAAGAGAACAGAAGCCAGGAGCTGGCATACAGGTGAGAAACTTAACCGTAAGTGGAATTTTGACCAGTGAGAATGGGTGATGATGGTTAGAAAGAGGAAAAATAACACATTCTGGGCAGGGGAAGCAATGTGTAAAAAGACATAAAAACACAAAAAACATTGACTGAGTGTGGGTATCATGAAGCTGCTAAAGTGAAAGATGGAGCTAGTCTTTCTTTGATTAATTTGATTCATATTAGACACTTGTTATGTGCTAGGACTCTATTTCCTCTTTTAGAAACTCTGTTTAGGGACTCTAAATATTTAGACTCTTTATTCATTGCAATAAAGTGCAGTGAATAAATAGTCAGAAATCTGTCTCCTCAGGAAGCTTACATTCTAGTGCCTGTGAAGTTGCTTCAGTCCTGTATGACACCTTGCAACCCCAAGGACTGTAGCCCACCAGGCTTCTCTGTCCATGAAATTTCCCAGGCAAGAATACTGGAAAGTGAAAGTGAAAGTCACTCAGTCCTGTCTGACTCTTTGCAGCCCCATGGTATCGTCCATGGAATTCTCCAGGCCAGAATACTGGAATGGATAGCCTTTCTCTTCTCCAGGGGATCATTCCAACCCAGGGATCAAACCAAGGTTTCCCACATTGCAGGCAGATTCTTTACCAGCTGAGCCACAACGGACTGGAGTGGGGTTGCTATTTTCTTCTCCAGAGGATCTTCCCCACCCAGGGATTGAACCCACATCCGCTGTGTCTCCTGCATTGGCAGGCAGGTTCTTTAACACTCAGCCAGCTGGGAAGCCCAGGGGCAAGAATTGGTGGAGTTAAGTCCAGTGCTGGGATACGGGCAGAGGACTAAGAAGACTCAGCCTCTCTATGGGATCACTCTGGTTTCTATGAAGAGAATAGCAGAGAATTAGAGGAGGAGTGGACAATGATTGTGTGGATAGTATGGAATGTAACAGAGGATTTTCTCATCACTCAAGAGATTCAAACAAATATAAGACTTAGGGACATTACTTTGACAATATTATGGATGGGTTGGAGGAGGAGTGGAGGGAGATGAATTGAAGAAATTGTAGTTAATCCATTACTGATTCCCAGCACCAACACAGTTCCACATAATCCATTTGCTGAATGAGTAAATGAATGGGTTAATTTTTGAGGGCAAGTGATATTTTGGTGGTAAAACTCAGACTTGGCAATTGATGGGTATTTGCTTGAAAATAATGAAAACCTGATAATGACTCTGAGTCAAGTTAACATTTGATAATCATATTGACCATTTTGTGAGGCCATTACAGTAATGGGCTTTCCCAGCAATGCATCATTTTATCCTGCAAAACCCCTGTGCGGCAGGTACTATCATCATCGATTAATTCTATAGAGGAGACAAAGGAAGCTGAGGAAGAGACTCAACTTCTCACCCCAAATCACACAGCTGTAAATGGTGGAGTCTCGATTCAAAGCCAGAACTCTTCCATTCCAAAGCCTTTCCTATTTTCCACTAATCTGTTTTGATGACTTGGAAATGAAAGTCATTAGCAGAGAGGGGCAGCAACACAGTGGGACAGGTTATGTGAGGAAGAGGAACAGTTGTCTTTAACATAAGCTGAGCCTGATGTGTCAGTGAGAAACATAAAGAAGTTTGCGAAAGTTGGCAGATCACCCAGAAGTCTGTAGACATTCAGATTTTGGAGTTGCATAATCAAAGCTTTGGAAATGACTGAGATGATTTTTAAAATATATAAGACAAAAGGAATTTTAGAAACTGTATTTTGAAATGCTTACATTTAGAGCTTAGAAAGAAAACGATGAGCAGATGAAAGAAATGGTAATATTATAAAAATTGTTTTTTCAAAGCATTCATGTTGAAATGTTCCCTACATCAAAAATGTTTTTCAAGTTAAGTATAGTAAATACTGCTAGAAAAGGAGCATTTACAGAAGTAGAAGTAGAACAAGAAGAAAACAAGTCAGAGATACCAGATCAGAGAATTTTAAGAACTTTGTGTTTAATATGAAGAATACCTTAACATAAACAGCATATGGTCTGAAAAGAATGAACTTGTTAGCAGAAGGATTCAGGTGACTTACAAAGATTTTTTTTTTTAAGTAGCAGAGGTTTTTATAAAACTTTCTGGAATTAAGGAGCAGACAACAGAGAATACACTGAAGTAGCGATTGTAGTCTTTTACAAAACAATATTATTGAACAGAAAAGATTCAGTGATTCTCCAAAGAATGAGCCTGCTTCTTCACAGGTGAAGAAACTGACATCTGGAGAAATACAAGTGTCCAATGTTACAATGCTACTTAGGGACCAACATAGACCACACAAGATCCTGGTCTTATTCTCAGTCCTGCATTAGTGCTCATATACCACACTATCTTTTTGCAAGAGAGAAAAGACTAGTCTTAATGTCAGTATGGATAGAACTCTGGTTCACTCGTTATGTATGTGAAATTTTAACTAGAGATTTCCCTCAGTTATGGGCAAAGATTGATGAGTTTGAAACAGTATGTGGGATCTAAGGTCTCAGGCAGGGTTGGAACCCACATTCCCTAAAGTGGAAACATGGAAACTTAACACTGGACTGCCAGGGAAGTTCCTGTATTGCTATATTTTCTGTTGTATTTTTAGATGAAACTCACTGCTTTATTAGATTTTCATTTTTTAAGCATATCAATTTATCTTCTTTATACCATGTTTTAACATGATCTGAAATATTGATATATTTTTAAAGAAAATCTACATATCTGGGAGAATATTTGAGAATGGACTTAACTTTATGTCATTCCTGACTTACAGAAAACTGTAAACAAATCAAAAGTGGTAAACATTCCACTGTGAAAATTATCATGATTATAACTGTTCTATAACATAGTGTATTCAGTTTCATAGCCCAAAGTGAATGTGATTATAATCAAAAACAATGAAATAAGTTGGGATCTTAAATATTCACATGTCCAGAATTAGAAATAAGTGTTAACACATAAAGTTTTAACCATAAAACTTTAGGGGTGAATTAAAATTTAAACATTTTGAGCTTGGAAAAATGGTTCAATATTATTTAGCTAATATTTAGATAGCAAGTAAACACACTGGAATAAACATATCAAGCTAAGTAGTATGTATTCAGAACAGTATTTTGTATAAAAAATATTACAAAGAAAAAGCAACCGACCTAATATAAAATGATCGAGGACATTTTTCTAATGACAAATTAAATTGTACACAATAAATTATCAAGTTACAACAATTGTTACCACAGTAATGCCAAGGCCACTATCAACTGAAAAAACAGTTATTATCTTGAAAGCAATTTGAACATTAAAAGAATTATACCCCAAAATAATAGCCAACTACATGTTACAGAGTTCTTGTTTTCTTTGCTCATACTTTGACCATTTGTTTATTTATTATATCTCAAATTATCTTATAAATGCTCCACATAAAGAGAAGGCATTGAACAACATATATTATTTTGTGGTTTCAAATATTATAATAATATAAACTACAACTTTGTTATTATATCTCTATTCACTATCCAAATAAATTTTAGTTCAACTGTCTACAAAATATTTTAGAGAATATTCAATGATAAATTCACATTTAGGTATAAATAATATATGTGCCAACACACAATTAGTGGAAAATAATTTTCTAAATTCTGCTTTCAGTTTTATAGAAACTGATGATCAGTTTCTGCTTTCCTGATCAAATGTGGCTAATGTTGGTATATTTCAAAGTAATTTGTGCTGGTTTAGCAGCTGGAAGGCTCCTAGAATTATTTTCCTAATATTTCCTGCCTCCAGAATTCTTCAGTATCTAGAACTCTATGGCACCCAAACTGATAACATATACTAGTTTGTTTGCTATATTATGATCCTATTTAAAATATGGGACCCATGTAGTTTCTGGGGGATTAAGGAGGATTATAATACTATATTGAAGAAAATTAACTATAATATTAATTAACTGCTGCTGCTGCTGCTAAGTCGCTTCAGTCGTGTCCAACTCCGTGCGACCCCAGAGACGGCAGCCCACCAGGCTCCCCTGTCCCCGGGATTCTCCAGGCAAGAACGCTGGAGTGGGTTGCCATTTCCTTCTCCAATGCATGAAAGTGAAAAGTGAAAGTGAAGTCGCTCAGTCGTGTCCTACTCTTCGCAACCCCATGGACTGCAGCCTACCAGGCTCCTCCATCCATGGGATTTTCCAGGCAAGAGTACTGGAGTGGGGTGCCATTGCCTTCTCCAATATTAATTAACTACAGATCACTAAAAGTACACTGGAAAGAAAATATTCTGATAAAATGTCATAGTCAAATTTATACTCTGATTAACTGAGAAATAATTCCTAAATCTACAACTATTTGGTTGTTATAAATGCCATTTAGCATTTATTTCTATTTTATTATACATATATAATATGTATTATATGTAATATATACCACTTTACACTATATATGATATGTATATATACACAAAAACATATATTTGGTTGTGATTTTATATATATATATTTTACATTTATTTGTATTCATTATCATAATTTACTGCTTTAAAATTTCAGCCTTGTTATTTTGAAGACAAGTAAGCCTTTGTTCCTATAAATCTGGATCCGAGAAAAGCTAGAGTATATTATTTTCAGTAAAGGCAATCTACCAATAGTATTATAGATGGCTCAACCTAAGTTAATGAACACTATATTGCATAATGTGCTTTCTAGACCAATGCGCCTAGGATTCTCCCCTTGGATTTTGATCTTCTTTCATTAGGCTTGCCTGTTACTGTTGCTGCTAAGTCACTTCAGTCATGTCTGACTCTGTGCCACCCCAAAGACAGCAGCCCACCAGGCTCCCCCATCCCTGGGGTTCTCCAGGCAAGAACACTGGAGTGGGTTGCCATTTCCTTCTCCAATGCATGAAAGTGAAAAGTGAAAGTGAAGTCCCTCAGTCATGTCTGACCCTCAGCGACCCCATGGACTGCAGCCTTCCAGGCTCCTTTGCCATGGGATTTTCCAGGCAAAAGTACTGGAGTGGGGTGCCATTGCTTTCTCCGTAGGCTTGCCTAGTCCCCAACATAATCATGCATTGACAGTTTTCAATTGAGCAGATAATTTTCCAAGTTTTGATATGTATAATCTAATATAATCCTCATCACTAACCTACAGGGTAAATGATAATCTATATCTTATACAATAGATAAGGACACTAAGCTACCTAAATATTAAGTATGATCCTGTCAACACACTAGGAAGTGATGGAGAGATTTGAATTTAGGCACTCTAGTCACAGGCAGTACTCTTAATCATTTTTCTACATTGATTTGGCTCTGCTTGTTTTACTTTTCTTTCTAGGGTTTAGTATTACTATTTTTATTTAGAGGAGTTAATTCCAAAAGGCACTTATATGTCATTCTTCTAATCACATAAAAATTAAAATTCCTCTTTTCTCTGCTCTGCTGCTTCCCAGTGCCTGCACAGTGAGCTACTCTTTGATTGTAAGTCCCAATTCATATGGCACCTGGTCTGTTGAGATTTCTTCCCTCCCAGCTAACCTGAGTCACTGATTCCTCAGCTGTACATTTCCATCACTTCCTAAATAATTCCACCTTTGCATATATTACTTCTTACTGCACTGATTTGCAAAAGATTTTTCTCCAAAGAGGCTATATTTTCCCTGAAGGTAAGTTTATGTGATCTCTAAGAATACAAATTCTTTGCATAGCTAAAGAATCCAGCAGAGTGCTTGAAAATTTATATACTTGCCGAGGAAGATCATATAAAGCATAAAGCTGGTTGGGCACAGTGAGGTCTCAAGAGAATCAAAGTAAGCTAGAGAGCATATTAAAGGTCTGAAGAAATTCCACTTTAATTTTTCTTAAATACTGTTATCTCCTAATCTGTCACCATATCTAACTAGGGTCATATTTGCTCAACCAATGAAGGAGAAACATTATATTTTATTTTTCTAATAAAATAACCAAAATGAAACAGGTAAGCATGCAACCATGTGTTATGGGCTGAATTGTGCACTTCCCAAATTCATATGTTGAAGTCCTAACCTCCAGTATATCAGTATGTAACCATATTCAGAGATAAAGTCTTTAAAGAGACAATTCAATTAAAATGAAGTTGTAAAATGCTAATCCAACATGACCGGGAAGGTCTTGTAAGAATAGGATATTTGGACATAGACAGGTATAGATAACAGGCTATGTGAAGACACAGGAAAAAGAGAGCCATGTTTAAGCTAGGGAGAAAAGCCTGAAACAAATTCTTCCCTCATGGTCCTGGAAAAAGCCAACCCTTCTGACACCTTGATCTTAGACTTATAGCTTGTAAGAAAATACATTTTTGTTGCTTAAGCCAGACAGTCTGTGATATTAGGTTAGTGAAAAAGTAATTATGCTTTCAGGCTGTGAACTTTAAATCATTATATATATTAAGCTCAAAAACATCTTTATTAATCAAATAGGAACAATAGCAATCAACATATTTTTGCCAAACGAGAAATGTTTGTTTATTCCTATAGCACAAAAATCCATGACTCAGGATTCAGTGAACTCTTGGAAAGCATTTTCTGTCTCCTACTGACTGTGGAAGCATCTGCCCCACAATAAGTTGTCAAGATGCTTGAAGAAGTGATGGTCAGTTGGTGAGAGGTCAGTGAAATGGTGGATGAGGCTAAACTCCATAGCCCAATTTGTTCAACTTTTGAAGCGTGGTTGTGCAATGTGTGCTCAGGTGTTTTCATGGAGAAGAATTGGACCTTTTCTGTTGACCAATGACAGCTTCAGGGTGTTGCAGTTTTCGGTACAGCTCATCAATTTGCAGAGCATACTTCCCAGATGTAATGTTTTTGCCAGGATTCAGACCACCAAACAGTGACCATGACATTTTTAGTGTAAGTTTGGCTTTGGGAAGTGATTTGGAGCTTCTTCTTGGTCTAACCACTGAGCTGGCCATTGCTGGTAGTGATATAAAATCCACTTTTCATCACATGTCACAATCTGATCAAGACATGGTTTGTTGTTGCTGCATAGAATAAGAAAACATGACACTTCAAGATGATTTTTTTCATTTGCGGTCACTGTATGAGACACCCACTTATAGAGCATTTTCACCTTTGCAATTTACTTCAATTGCCAAATGACTGTAGAATGGTTGATGTTGAGTTCTTCAGCAATGTCTCATATAGTTGTAAGAGGATCAACTTCAATGATCCTCTCAATGGGCCACTGTCAACTTCCAATGGCTGGCCCCTGTGCTGTCATCTCCTTTGCAAAACTTCTTGAAGCACCACTGAACTGTGTGTTTGTTAGCAGTTTCTGGGCCAAATGTGTTGCTGATACTGCGAGTTGTCTCCACTGCTTTATGACCTATTCTGAACTCAAATAAGAAAATCACTAGAATTTGCTTTTTGTCTAACATCATTTCAAGTGTAAAATAAATATAAAATAAACAGCAAGCAATAAGTCATTAGCAAAAAGAACATGAAGCAAGAACTGTGCATTACAATGATGTATAAGATAACCACTTTTATTTAAGAATCTATTTGACTATCAAACAGCAAATTTCAACAAAGCAAAACCGCAATAAATTTTGCACCAATATGGCAGTCCTGGCAAGGAAGGAAAGCTATGACAAACCTAGACAGTACATTAAAAATCAGAATCATTACTTTGCTGACAAACTCTGTGTAGTCAAAGCTATGGCTTTTCCAGTAGTCATGCATGGATGCAAGGATTTGGACCATAAAGAAGGCTGAGCGTCAAAGAACTGATACTTGAATTGTGGTGCTGGAAAATACTCTTGAGAGTCCCTTGGAAAGCAAGGAATCCAAACCAGTTAATCCTGAAGGAAATCAACCCTAAATATTCATTGGAAGGACTGTTGCTGAAGCTGAAGCTCCAATACTTTGACTACCTGATGCGAAGAGCCAACTCATTGGAAAAGACCCTGATGCTGGGAAAGACTGAAGGCAAAAGGAGAATGGGGCAGCAGAGGAGTCAAAAGGAGAATGGGGCAGCAGAGGATAAGATGGTTAAACAGCATCACCAATTCAATAGACACAAATCTGAGCGAACTCCAGGAGACAGCAGAGGACAGAGGAGCATGCCTTTCTACAGTCCATGGGGTCATAAAAGAGTAGGGCACAACTTAGCAACTGAACAACAACAGTTGTTGAAAGCAAAGGATACACCATGGAATAACAGTTATGCAAAGTTTTAGAGTGCAATACTCAAATAAAGGCTATGTTTTTGCTGCTTAGTTAATGGGTTGGTTTATTATATGTGAAATGTGAAATGTGAAGTTGCTCAGTCATGTCCTACTCTTTGCGACCCCGTGGACTGTAACCTACTAGGCTTCTCCGTCCATGGGATTCTCCAGGCAAGAATACTGGAGTGGATTGCCATTTCCTTCTCCAGAGGATCTTCCTGACCCAGGGATCGAACCTGGGTCTCCCGCATTGGAGGCAGACGCTTTAACCTCTGAGCCACCAGGGTTTATTATATGGCTCTCTGAAACTCCTGGTTCAAATGTTTTCATAGATATGCTTGGCAAACAGGATTTCAAAGAGAATAATGAAAACAATATGACCTTTTATTATAATCGAACTATCCTAGAAAAATTAAGTATCCTTTGTCAGCATTTTCTAGCAAGGGTTAAAAAGATAAGAAAATCACGACCTGATTTCAATAAGATAAATAAACTATATCAAAGAAGCATATATAGCCTTTAGGTTAAATAGTCAAGAAACAGTTAACAGAAAAACCTCGAATAGCTACAGATGGAGGATGTTTAATGGTGTTGCACAGGAAGTATCTTAGAGTCCAAGTTTCTGCACAATGAGAGACCTGTTTTCAGACCTAATGTTGAAATTATGCTTCCAAATAAAAGGAGCTGAGTTTAAAATTTGTTTTCCATTATTATATCTGGGTAGAAAATAACTGGGGTATTGCACAAAGAAGACATATATTAATAATAAATTGCAGAACATATTGAACAAAATTAATGTCTTCTTTCTAATTCTATTGTTAAAAATAGAGTAATTACAGTGATTTTTTTTAAACGGAGCAGCTGATGTGGAAAAAATATTGCAAATTAAAACAAAGGTTTTTTTTAGAGGATGTTTAATGGTGTTGCACAGGAAGTATCTTAGAGTCCAAGTTTCTGCACAATGAGAGACCTGTTTTCAGACCTAATGTTGAAATTATGCTTCCAAATAAAAGGAGCTGAGTTTAAAATTTGTTTTCCATTATTATATCTGGGTAGAAAATAACTGGGGTATTGCACAAAGAAGACATATATTAATAATAAATTGCAGAACATATTGAACAAAATTAATGTCTTCTTTCTAATTCTATTGTTAAAAATAGAGTAATTACAGTGATTTTTTTTAAACGGAGCAGCTGATGTGGAAAAAATATTGCAAATTAAAACAAAGGTTTTTTTTCTGGAATAAAAGCAATTGTATCTGGCAGCTTGATTTGAGACAATGAACACTAAAAGAAATATCTCTGAAAATCAGGACTTTTCAAGAAAAGATGTACTATTCAGAATAGAGATGTTTCTTAGTATAGTTTTCACTGGTACCATGGTAAAGAATCCACCTGCCAATGCAGGAAACACTGGCTTGATACATGGGTTGGGAAGATCTCCTGGAGTAGGAAATGTCAACCCACTCTAGTATTCTTACTGGGAAATCCATGGACAGAGCTTGGCAGGCAAGAGTTCATGGCATCAAAAAGAGTCAGACATAATTCAGCACACATACATACAGTTTTCAATACTATACTCAGAATGAAAGATTAAGTATTAATACTAACGTAATAAAAGTTCAGAATTTAATAGCAATCCTACATTATATACATTATGGTCTATGGNTGGATTATCCCCGTGCATCAGTCCCAAGCATCCTGCATCCTGCATCAAACCTGGACTGGCGATTCGTTTCACTTATGATATCACACATGTTACACTGCCACTCTGCCAACCCATCCCACCCTCTCCCTCTCCCACAGAGTCCAAAAGGCCGTTCTATACATCTGTGTCTCTTTTGCTGTCTTGCGTACAGGTTTATCATTACCATCTTTCTAAATTCCATGTATATGTGCAAGTATACTGTATTGGTGTTTTTCTTTCTGGCTTACTTCACTCTGTATAATCGGCTCCATTTTCTAAGTGGACAGGAATCCACTTAACAGCTACACTCCAGGCACAAGCATCTGGTTTAAGTGGAACATGAAAGAAACACTTACTACAGTTTTACATTCAATCAATGCAAAAGTATTTATTGAGGGCCTATTATTGAGGGCCCAGACACTATTCAATACTGAGTATAGAGCCAGTAGGGGAAAAAATGAACAGCAAAGACCATGTTCCATGGAGATTATTTTCTAGGGGAAGAAAAAAAGCAGATAATGAAAAATCAAAGATGGTAAAGGGATACAGTGGTCAAGAATCACTATGCTGACAAACTGTTATGGGCAGTGATCTGAGTGATACGAGGAAGGAAACTATTTGTCAAGACAAGAAGAATAACTAGGAGGAGCAGGTCTGAGGGAGGAATATGAAGGTACTTTGATATATTAGTTATAAATGCATGCTAGACATCCAAGCCAAGATAGCAATAAGCCTGTGTCCTTGTGAGTCTGGAATTTGGCAGCACAGTGGAGACAGAAATGTGATGCAGTTATATACAGATGGTGAGACTGATAAGGAAATAACCATGGAGAGATGAGATCAGAAGAGTGAATTCTGGAGTTCTTAGTTTATTAGAAAGCAGGAAGAGTGGGAGAATCAAGCAAAAGAGTCAAAAGAAAAGTGACTAATGAAGCAAAAAACTACAAAAATTATGCTCTGATACCAAATGAATAAAAAGTTTCTAGAAGGCAATTAATGAAAAGTTTTGTCAAATGTTCCTGCTAGATGAGAAAGTTGAGGTTTAAGGACTGAACCACTACATTTAGTAGCATGCATGTCATGGTGAGGGGCTTCCCTCATAGCTCAGTTGGTAAAGAATCCAGCTGCAATGCGAGAGACCTCAGTTCAACAGCGGATCAGGAAGATCTGCTAGAGAAGGGATAGGCTATCCATCCTAAGCAAAAACAATACCCAGTTGTGGATGTGACTGATGATAGAAGCAAGGTCTGATGCTGTAAAGAGCAATATTGCATAGGAACCTGGAATGTCAGGTCCATGAATCAAGGTAAATTGGAAGTGGTCAAACAGAAGATGGCAAGAGTGAACATCAACATTCTAGGAATCAGTGAACTAAAATGGACTGGAATGGGTGAATTTAACTCAGATGACCATTATATCTACTACTGCGAGCAGGAATCCCTCAGAAGAAATGGAGTAGCCATCACGGTCAACAAAAGAGTCTGAAATGCAATACTTGGATGCCATCTCAAAAATGACAGAATGATCTCTGTTCGTCTCCAAGGCAAACCATTCAATATCACAGTAATCCAAGCCTATGCCCCAACCAGTAATGCTGAAGAAGCTGAAGTTGAATGGTTCTATGAAGGCCTACAAGACATTTTAGAACTAACACCCAAAAAAGATGTCCTTTTCATTAAAGGGGATGGAATGCAAGAGTAGGAAGTCAAGAAACACCTGGAGTAACAGGCAAATTTGGCCTTGGAGTATGGAATGAAGCAGAGCAAAGGCTAATAGAGTTTTGTCAAGAGAATGCACTGGTCATAGCAAACACCCTCTTCCAACAACACAAGAGAAGACTCTACACATGGACATCACCAGATGGTCAACACACTGAAATCAGATTGATTATATTCTTTGCAGCCAAAGATGGAGAAGCTCTATACAGTCAGCAAAAACAAGACCGGGAGCTGACTGTGGCTCAGATCATGAATTCCTTATTGCCAAATGCAGACTTAAGTTGAAGAAAGTAGGGAAAACCACTAGACCATTCAGGTATGACCTAAATCAAATCGTTTATGATCATACAGTGGAAGTGAGAAATAGATTTAAGGGCCTAGATCTGATAGACAGAGTGCCTGATGAACTACGGATGGAAGTTTGTGACATTGTACAGAAGATAGTCATCAAGACCATCCCATGGCAAAGAAATGCAAAAAAGCAAAATGGCTGTCTGAGGAGGCTTTACAGATAGCTGTGAAAGTAGAGAAGCGAAAAGCGAAGGAAGAAAGGAAAGATATAAGCATCTGAATGCAGAGTTCCGAAGAATAGCAAGGAGAGACAAGAAAGCCTTCCTCAGCGATCAATGCAAAGAAATAGAGGAAAAGAACAGAAGGGGAAAGACTAGAGATCTCTTCAAGAAAATTAGAGCTACCAAGGGAACATTTCATGCAAAGATGGGCTCGATAAAGGACAGAAATGGTATGGACCTAAAGGAAGCAGAAGATATTAAGAAGAGGTGGCAAGAACACACAAAAGAACTGTACAAAAAAGAGCTTCACGACCCAGATAATCACGATGACGTGATGACTAATCTAGAGCCAGACATCTTGGAATGTGAAGTCAAGTGGCCTAAGAAAACATCACTACAAACAAAGCTAGTGGAGGTGATGGAATTCCAGTTGAGCTATTTCAAATCCTGAAAGATGATGCTGTGAAAGTGCTGCACTCAATATGCCAGCACACTTGGAAAACTCAGCAGTGGCCACAGGACTGGAAAAGGTCAGTTTTCATTCCAATCCCCAAAAAAGGCAATGCCAAAGAATGCTCAAACTACCGCACAATTACACTCATCTCACACGCTAGCAAAGTAATGCTCAAAATTCTCCAAGCCAGGCTTCAGCAATACATGAACCATGAAGGCAGAGGAACCAGAGATCAAATTGTCAACATCCACTGGATCATGGAAAAAGCAAGAAAGTTCCAGAAAAACATCTAGTTCTGCTTTATTGACTATGCCGAAGCCTTTGACTGTGTGGAACACAATAAACTGTTTTTCTGGAACTATATAGGTTGGACACGACTGAGTGGCTGAACTGAATTGAACTAAACCCATCTAGTATTTTTGGGCTTCCCTCGTGGCTCAGCTGGTAAAGAATCAGCCTGCAATGCAGGGTACCTAGGTTCCATCCCTATTTTGGGAAGATCCTCTGGAGAAGGAAAGGCTACCCAGTACAGTATTCTGGCCTATATAGTCCACGGGGTTCCAAGGAGTCCATACGACTGAGTGACTTTCACTTTCACGTCATCGGTGAGCCTGTTATAGGATGTGATATTAGCTGACTTATCCCAGTGTGGATGTGCTTCATCTATTTATTTATCCAACATTTTATAGAAGAAGTGTTATATGTGATTACTAAAGTGGTAACTATGAAAAGGAAGGATCCCTTTCTTTTTATAATACAGTTCATTAAATCACAAAACAACTGAAAACAAAATGTCACACATCAGATCATTTTCATTTATATTATTAGAATAAAGTAAGTTGTTTATATTGCCCATTAAAATTTTGTATTTCTTCAGATTATTTATTTTTACTTAGGATATACTTCTTCCATAATTTAAAATATATTTAAGCTTGTCAAAGAAAGCAGACTGAGGTACTAAGGACTGTCATGTTTATTAATATGTAGTAGATTTATTTTCTAACAAGACAGAAGATTCCTCAACCCAACCCTGTAAGTGATGCCACAGAACTATGTCATGGCCAATTATTTCAGATAAGTGCCAACAGTCACACGGCTGCTGCTTAGTTTAGACTTTTCTTATACATACAAATGCACACACACAATATATACCAATCAATACCTTCTACAATATTTATCAATTAATTCTGAGAATATACATAGTCCATCAAAACAAGGAAATATTTTTAGACTTGTACTAATAAGTCCAAACTCATAATTTTATTTAATTAATATTACTTTAATTTAACATGTTCAAGTAATTTTGCCAACATGTATCTGTGTCTTTTATTCAGTGTAAGTCTACTGCATATTTATATTTTAAAACATTGATTTGATGTAATAACATGATAAAAGACTACATAGTAACTCAACAAAGATAGGGCATTCACATGAAAATATTAGTGAAAATAAAAATTAAAATCTGTATTACCACAAGTGTAAATTCAACATATGAAGTGAGAATCTAAACTGTACACTATTGTTAAGTTCAATACATCTCATGATTAATATAAATCTGGAAAAAATCTAGTATTATTGGATGAGAAAAGCAAAGCAGTAGTAATTTTGCATGGTATTACTCAGAGCTGTACAAAATGGGTACATAGAAAATTAAAGATTTAAAACGTAGCTCAGGTAACATAAAAAAATGGCAAAATTCAACAAACAGGTGCATAAAGTATAATTTTATTGGTTTAATAAGTCTTTGAAATGCTATATTTCTACACAGTGGAATTTCCTAGAGAATTCCCTATTCACAACCTGTTTTCTATTGTCATTCACCTAAACACTGAGCGTACTGTGGAGTCAGTCCTGCCAGGCTGAATGAAACTGTAAAAAGCACCAGCTGGCTGTATTCAAAATGGCACTTGTCCAGGTTTCAAATGTCTTATTTATATACATTGGAATTCTGCCAGCTGTTTTATATTTAGGGCTAATAAATGTAATTGGCAGTACTATATAAGCACAACTAACAAAATATCAAAAAATACTTCTCAATGTGAAGTTTGACTTGTTCTCATTTCATATAATTGAATTTGTGACAGTGGAAAATAAGTTTAAGCAGTTTCTCTTTAGAAATAACTTTTTAAAACTTTTTAAAGAAAATGTAAACTAAGCTGTAGGTGAGTTGTCAGCTTACCATCTGGTCTACATTTTATTAAAGGAGGCTCATTTATTGATAGGTAAAGCTTGCATCATTATACAAATGAGTAGGGTTATTTAGACAGGTCCCTGGGCCTCTCAGAAGAGGTAAAGGTTATTAAACCCTTGAGGAAGTCACAATCTAGTGTCAAGATAGATTAGTATCTCATGATAACAGAGTTGAAGTCCTACCAAGAGAGGTTATATGAAAGTAAGATGGAGCCACTAACAGTGTTAATCAAAAATGCAATGTTGCAATTCAGATTTTCATTTCCAGAAACATGCCCCTAAGAAGGAAGGAAAGAAGGCAGGAAGGGAGGGAGGGAGGGAAGGAGGGAGAAAGAAAAAGAACTGTGTTACAAACAAAATAAGCGGGTTTTATACGCTTTAAATTTGACTAATTGACAAGAAAGTGATCTTCCTTTCAAAAAACTACTACTTAAGATAACAGAAATTCCACTCAAGTTGTGATTTCATCTAAATCAGACTGCCTGTCACTGCAAATGGCTGCATCCCTGAGTGTGATAGTATATAAAACCCAAACTGCCACGTGCCTGATAGTATGAGATCTGAACCAACAGTGCTCTTGGGAGCTCTGCATAGGGCTCTGCTCTGCTCTGCTCTGCTCTGCTCTGCTCTGCATAGGGAGCAGAAGGGCAGGACTGTGTGAAAAGTGTGAGGACTTACATGAGGTGAAGAATGAGAGACACTCACTGGAGAAACACACTCTTCAAATCCCACCATATCAACATTTCTCCCAGGTTTTAGCCCTAGAAAAGATGTAAATAATCTAGTCCTTTTAGCCAACAGTAAAACACTGGAGAGGCAAGAAGTGAGTGTGGTAAGAAACTGAACAATTGAGAGACCTGAATTTTAAGTCTATTTCTAGCAATATCTGTGTGACATTTGGTAATTAATTAATGACCCTGAAGGCTTTATTTTCCCATCTACTAGATATATATCAAACAAAAGTCCCCTTCCTCATACATAGTGTGTTAAACACATATTTCATTTACTAGTGCCAGACTAGCCATCAGACAGGCCAAAAGTCATCTAGAAAACTGCAAGGTCACCAAACTTTTAGTTTGTGCTTCTTTTCCTAACTCACAAAATCTAAAAAAGATGTTTGATGTATTACAAAAATATAAATAAGTTATTTTCAGGGGAAAAGCTACAACTTTGCTAACATATCTTATAACTATATTACAGATACTATTTTTACTTTGAATTATGTATCAAAGGATAGCTTAGTATTTCTAAGTTCTTGGCCATCTCCTGTTAATAGATGCACATACAAAGCCATATACTGTCTTCAAAACACATATGTGTGGATAAAGACAGAGCTCATATCAGAAGAATAATCTAGAAATAGGAATAAATCAAATAATAAAACTGGCTCTCTATTTTTAAACACATAGAGGTCTAGCACATGCTTTCCAAATTGGAGATACCTTTGCCTTGTTGGTAATGAATACAAAATTGGGAAGCACTTGGATTATTTAATCCTGGAAGCAGTAGTTACACTCTTGGAAATACTAATATCCTAAGGCCCATATCTTCCCACTTGATTCCCCATCATTATCTTGCTACAAAACATCTTTTGTTAGAAAAGAAGGAGAAAAATGGTTAAAAAAATCATTTTCAAAGGAGTGTTTCATTTTGGTACAGCAATCAAAATGGATACCAGGAATTCTGTCATGAAAAAATTTGAGTGTCATGAAAAATATTTTTAAAGAGCTTTAAAAAGACTTTTTAAAGAGTTTTTTATTATGTGTTTATATTTTGAATTATACTCCTGAAAAACACGAGTTCGCTTGTTCCACTGCTTGTCTATTTTAGTAGTCTACTACTACACTGTAATTTCTGCATATGATTATTGAAAGTAGGATCACTTATGGCATATCTAAACTAAATTCAAAACAACCGAAATGTAATTAGATTAATGCCAATGTAAACCATCAACCCAATGAATGGAGGTCTTTTAAGTACAAATTGAGTGCAATGGTTGATGCCGCAAAATCCCTGTGGCTTGGAGTGTACTAAGATACCACTACTGTGTCAGTTCAGTTCAATTCAGTAGCTCAGTCATGTCTGACTCTTGCAACGCCATGAATTGCAGCACGCCAGGCCTCCCTGTCCATCACCAACTCCCGGAGTTCACTCAACCTCATTTGCATCGAGTCAGTGATGGCATCCAGCCATCTCATCCTCTGGGGTCCCCTTCTCCTCCTGCCTCCAATCCCTCCCAGCATCAAAGTCTTTTCCAATGAGCCAACTGTTTGCATGAGGTGGCCAGAGGATTGGAGATTCAGCCTCAGCATCAGTCCTTCCAATGAACACCCAGGACTGATCTCCTTTAGAATGGACTGGTTGGATCTCCTTGCAGTCCAAGGGACTCTCAAGAATCTTCTTCAGCACCACGTTCAAAAGCATCAATTCTTCGGCGCTCAGCCTTCTTCAGAGTCCAACTCTCACATCCATACATGACCACAGGAAAAACCATAGCCTTGACCAGATGGGCCTTAGTCGGCAAAGTAATGTCTCTGATTTTGAAGCAATGCTATCTAGGTTGGTCATAACTGTTCTTCCAAGGAGTAAGCGTCTTTTAATTTCATGTCTGCAGTCACCATCTGCAGTGATTTTGGAGCCCAGAAAAATAAAGTCTGACACTGTTTCTACTGTTTCCCCATAAAAAAAATTTCAATAATTTTCTCTCATACACACAAATCTCATAGACATTTTCAGTCATGATTACCTACAAGCCTAGAGTTTTTCAAAGAAATTTCAAATAAGATACTGGTATAAAAATCTGTAGCTATTTTCCAGTTCCTAAAAAATGACAAATACTTCTTGAGCACTAAAAAACATTTAGAGCTGAAAATTCAAGGTTTCTTCTTATAAAGTAAAAAGAACATAAATTCTTTGAAAAATAAATCATCATAATAACAGAAGAGGACTAGAATGTATGTTTGGATTTTTTTTAACAATTTTTTTTTTTTTTTGGTAAAGTGGATTAAATCACCACAGAGAAAAGTTGGTGTGTGGAACGTGTGTATGTGTATGTGTGTGTGTGTGTGTGTGTGTGTGTGTGTTTATATGATACTTCAGAAATTTAGACAATAATTAAGGACTTAAGTGATAGAGAAGGAAATGTGCAATATTGAACACAGTAAAATGCTACAGCTCTGTGGGTTTAATACACACTATTATCAGAATAATGTTAATGTATCTTTGGGTATTAGATGCGGTAGGGCAGCAATAGAAGACCTAGCTGTGATACTGAGGAAAGACCAAATCTTGCAGATCACGCCTTAAACTTAGCTTGAGTTGTACCAGAAATTATCACAGATTTGGTGCCTTCAACAACATTCATTTCTCACAGTTCTAGAAACTCTGATATCGGTGATCAAGGCACAAGCAGATCCAGAGTCTACTGCGGGCCCCTTCCTGACTCACGGACAGCCCTCTTGGTTTTATATCCTCATACTGCAGATGGCAGAGACAGGTCGTTTCTCTCATGTCTCTACTTAAAAGGGCACTGACCCGATTCAAGAAGGCTCCATCCTCATGACTTGATTACTTTCCAAATGCCCACCTCCAAATCACATCACATAGGGGATTCAGATTTAACACACAACTTTTCCAGGAGACATGAACATTCAGACCATAGAAAGGACTATCCAAAATGAGATGAACTGCCTCGAGGGCTTAGAACATGTGTGGCAGGGGAGTATATAAGACATTCAGTTTATGTTTATTAATTTAATGATTTGATTATCAAGTACATCACCAGACAGTTCAGATGTCTTTAAATTATACTGGGACTCTGACTTCAAGATTTATCTTTCTGAATCCTAAAAAAATCACATTTGTAATCAGTTTTCCTTTCAGATTCAGAAATGTCTGACATTCTAACAAGTTTCAGTGCAGGTTTTGTGTATTTTAATCCAAAGATGAGCTATTTATCATAGATAAATTTTACTCAAAACACTTTAAACAAAGTAATGTATACCATGTGATTCCCAAAGACAGTAATATGTGGGTTTTTACGTTATACAGAGATGGATTTGATCTTTCTAAGTTTCCTTAGGAAGAAGTGAGTAGGGAACATCTCATCTCCCTTATATTGTTACATAAGTAGAGAGACAGGCTAATTTTGTATTGGCTATCTCAGTTTTCACATATATACTATTTCCAGGTGAAGCAAAAGAATTACATACATAAATTTAATAGCGCTGCAATTTTTTGAAAAGTAAGACATACTTTTCCTGTTCAAATTTTGTACATTGATTTTTGTTATTCAACAGACTTCAACATTTTCCTATTCCTAGCATAATGTATACTGTATCTTTTCAAACTACTGAAGTAAAATTCTATTCAGACTATATGGAGAGTCAAGTCATTATCTATTCACATCATAAAATTTCCTGTACTAAACTATCAATGCATCCATACCTCTTAATTTAAAGAACACTCTGATATATTCAAACTTCAGTGATTGGGCTAATTTCCAATATGAACAGCCATATTTTCTGTTCTGCACAGACTGCGTCACTAGCAATTATACATTCCTGGACTGATCTTTCACAGATGTCAAGAGAATTTGATGAAAAAATGTTCTCAGGATGGAGATGTGATTGGGACAGTCAAGTGCCAGCATGGAATACGCCCTTGCTATGGAAAATAAAGGCTGGTGCGAGACCAGTATTTGTTTTTCAGTCAAAGCAGGGAGGAGTTGGGGGAAGCTGATTTAAATCATGGAAAAGAAAAGTGGAGGAAAGGAGTAGAAGAGAAGAGAAATTTAGGATCCTATGGTCAGGAAATAAGAGAAAAATTATAGTGCAATAAAGCTAACATAAGAACAGAAACAAGAATTATCATTTTTCAAATGGTCTCTAAATGCCCATGTCTGCTTAAATAGTGTAAATTCAGTATTTGACCAATCTTCCCAGCAATCCTTAAAGAAGGTACTAGTATTTTGCTGAGGAATAATAATTTGAAGAATTGAAAACCAGGTCTTATATTGGAGCCTGTCACTCTCCCATGCTTTCAGGGCGGGCTTTTGGGACACGTGACCATTGCAGCTGCATTGACCTCTGTACTTAAAGGGGTCTGCTTTCAATTTGATGCCCTGCTGTCATCAACTTAAAATAGTTCATAATTTTTGAACATGGAATTTTCTTTATGCCCTGTACTTCTTACATTACATCACTAGCACTGATACCTCATAATATCAGAGAACAACATTTAAGGCATATTTATTGACTGAGGCATTAAAAATTTAGAAACTGAAACAGGCTTAAAACAACACACAGTATTAAGTGTCTCAAGGTCCCTCTCCACTATCTCTATCACCTTGTATTTTAATTCTTTCTTTCTAGTTTATCTGATTGTATCCTCTTCTCAGATGAGTATTGAAAACCTATCAAGTAGATCCATTTGTCTGTCTCCTCAAAAATTTCAGTGTATTAAGCTGAACTATATGTCTAGTCTATAATTGCTACCTTTTGCTGTAAGAAAAAAACTCTTCAGTAAAAATCAAAAGATCCTGACAGCATAGCATTATTTATTCACTTAATATGTCTTTGTTATATTTAATAAGCTAGATGTAAACTCCTCAGAATTTATCTGTGTTCTTCAGAATACTTCCTTCAATTTTGAGGACAAGGTGAAGTGGTCGCTCAGTCGTGTCCGACTCTTTGCGACCCCATGGACTTAGCCTACAAGGCTCCTCCGTCCATGGGATTTCCCAGGCAAGAGTACTGGAGTGGGGTGCCATTTCCTTCTCCAGGGGATCTTTCTGACCCAGGGACTGAACCTGGATCTCCCGCATTGGAGGCAGATGCTTTACCGTCTGAGCAAGGTAGACACCAACAAATACGTCTAAATTCATTAAAAGTCAAAAAAAGAATAAACTTCAGTATAAACAAAAAGAGACAGATTAAGGGAACAGTTCAGATAACAAAACTAGGATATTATTTCAAGTCTTTCAAGCACAAATTGCATGATTATAATATAAGAGCATTTGTGTTTAATACAAAGAAGTATTTTCAAAACTATGAAAGCAAGAGAGTATGGAAGGGGCATCTGAGGTGGTGCAGTGGTAAAGAATCTGTCTGACAACACAGGTGACAGAAGAGACGGACGTGAGTTCAATCCCTATGTTGGGAAGATCCCCTGGAACAGGAAATGGCAACCTTCTCCAGTATTCTTGCCTGGAAAATTCCAGGGACAGAGGAGCCTGGAAGGTTACAGTCCATGGGGTTGCAAAGAGTCAGACATGACTGAGGGACTGAGAACACACACAGAGTATGAAAAATATTCTGTTTAAAGTGGTTAACCATTCACTTGATTTGTCCACATCTTGGTCATAAGACTGTGAGAAAATCTCTCTTTTTTTCCTTATTTAAAAAGAAAAAAAAACTATAGAAATTATTTTAGCTCCTCCTATATAAATAAGTCTTAACAAATTACACAAATTGAATTTGTTGAAGTATTTCCATATGAATTCACTTGCAAAAAAATTGTTTTTCTTTCACGTAAAGTACAGGTTTACCACCTCAGAGTTTCATGGAAATAAGTCTCCCCCACCCCCTTAAAAAATCATAACAGGGAAAAACAAATGAAAAAGCTGGAGTCAAGGAATCTTGGAAACAGTCCAACTGTTTTATCAGCTGCTCCACAAAGCAAGCAAACCTTAACCTTGATTGGCCCTATAATGCTACTAAACTGATGCTTTTCATACTCTGCATTTTGCATATATGAGCAAACTCTTCTCAGTTTAATATGCTGATTACTGTAAAGTAAGCATAATGTCAAAACAACATTTGACCCAAAGCAACATAGAGCTCTGGCTTTCTAACCAAAGCTCCTGTCGCATGCCAGTCAGCAAATATTAATATACACATTATAAATTTAAGGGTATAGTATCATCTTTCTCTTTGGGGAACTGAGCGTACAGCTTCGAAAATCAAGAGAAATTAAATCCTGACTCAGTTTCTGGTAGAATGGAAAACTTACAGAAGAAAGGAAATAACAGGATTGGAATTGTATAAATGGCAATGCCTAAAAACAGTTTCACATTCAACCTGACCTAGCTAAGATATTTTAGATCTATGGAGGAAGCAGGAGGGCTATAATTTTGAGACTATTTTTTCAAAGTGTAGCTGTTTTGATATCTTATAATTGGCTTACCATGCATTTGAAGATTTTTTAAAGGAAGAAATTATTCACTCTGATCTAGAAAAACAAGGAAACAAAAAGAACAGGGTTTCCCAAACATCCTGAACTACACATCACATTGTTTTACTATAACTCTTCTAGTTTTGAAAATAGGAATTGATAGACATAAACCACACTGGAGCTGTATTTTCCCTTATTCAGACATTCAAATCACTTAGCCTCTAAGTCTCAGGGTATTAAAAAAAAAAGAAAAAGCGGTCTCAGTGAGACACTGATTTCATGCTGTGACAAGCTCAAAAATGAAAACAACTACACACATGAGAGGATTTTTCACCAAACTGCAGCACTAGCACAAATGAAACCCTGCTGGGAACATGTATCTACAAGTGTGAGTGTGTTTGACTTGGTAACACGGGTTTGTGACTCTACGTGTTAATAGGAAAAAGTAAAAAAAAAGGAGCTAGACAAGGATTTCATTGTCCCCGTTTTTTGAAGATTTTTTTTTCTTTTGGAGTTAGAATTTAAAAATATTGGCAGCATTTGAACATAACACTTAGCATTGGCTCAAAGGCTGTCTTCACTACGGTTAACCACAGAGTTCGCTGCTCTACCCCATCAGTGACTTCAATCCAAACAACAACAACAAAAAAAAAGATGAGAGAAGATTCAAATTTTTTACTTTTACATTTCCCTTGGACAAGCCTGGACTGAAGATCATAAAGAGTCTCAGTATGGATCATATGAATTCTTTCTTCTTAGATAATGGAGTATGTGTTCTATTATTTCAGAAATAAAGTCAGACAGTAACTCATTCTTAAAGCTCTCCTCCTTTTTCTTTAATTAGACCTATTTAAAATCCCTTCTTTGATCACCTTGTCTGCACCTCACTCCAATGTGATAATTGAGAGAAGGATCAGCAGTATGGAGACGAGAGATTAGTATTACACTAGGAAAAATACTAGAGACATATTAATCAGAATCTCAAGTCACTTCTCTTTCCAATGTCATTTCACAATTTTTGTTTGGATTTTTGGTAAAACATGAAAATGCGTATGAAATAACACTGGAAGAAATCAGAATAACATTTCTAAAATGGTAGGTTATAGAGGATAAAGACATTTTTTCTTCAAGTTAAAAAAAAAAGGAGAATGCAAATTAATTTTATAATAAAATATAAACTATATTTTGTAGCCTTAGATTTTTAAATAGCATCACATGTTAATAATACATTACATTTATAGTTTCTATACCACAAACATTTATTGACTATCTTATTATAGTATGATGCACCATGACTGAAAGCAACAAAAGTATCAGCTTAGCCATACAGAAGAAGTTTAAGTCTCAAGATTCAGATGATACTGATAAGCACAATAAATATAAAATACATCCTTTATTCTTCTTATCCCTAAATATGAAATTATTATTCATCTCAGCAAATAGAAGTTTAGATATTCAAATGCTTTTTAAAATGTGGATCCTTTAAGATGTAATAGACTTAAAATTATTATGTCAAGTATTAAATTATATTATTAAAATAATAATACGATACAAAAATCTTTAAAATATATTTTTCAGTACATCTAAAAAAACTAAAGCAAGACCTAATCCATGAACTTCATAGATAATGAAACATCTAAAGTAATAAATAATAGATTCACAGGAGCCATTATTTTCCAAGGCCTAAAAGTTCAAAATAAGAATTCTTTTCAAAACAATTGATGTGTCTTTGCAAAGACATATGACTCCACAGACAGGTTTTAATTTATAATTCCTATCAATGATAGTATATGTGAAAATTATGAGTTATTTAACAGCATTCTTTCATATATATTAGTCCTGTATTTCTATAAATGAAAAAAATGGAACATCCAGATAGAAATAAAACATATTTACAATTGTAATAAATAACTTAAAATGAATTGAAATTAAAAAAGGCTACACATGCCATTTTATTATAAGCCCTCAAATTATTGTTCACATCTTATTAAAAGTAATTTATCAATCATAATGCTAAAGGAACCACACTTTGAGGTGGTTTAATAAAATGATTGTTCTTGATATTTCAAGACCATCCCTATACAAGATGAAGTTTCAATATTGATAAAATATTGGTTTCAACATTGTGGTAAAATTCAAAACAGAAATATAATATACTTGATTAAATATTTAGATATTAATCTAGTTCCACTTCTGGGCTTTTCCTTCAACACTTTTGCTCCTTTGGGGGAGTATTGTTTTCATAATCTTTAAAAACTGTATTTTTTTTTTCTTCTTTATGCCTCAAGTTTATTTGGAAAATTCTGAGTAGAACAAATTAATCAATTAGTAACATTTCTTTGAATAGCACAATATGTAAATGGGAGAAAAATAAGATTAATAAGCAAAATAAAGTGGAAAAACAGAAAACAAAGTTAGCAGTGAAAAACAGAATGCAGACATAGAACATGTGGACTATTGTGAACAACATCACACTTTAAGTTACCCACAGGGAGATGTACAAGGTGCCGTGATAAAAGAGTGCATTTAATTTGCAAACCTTCATTTGAATTAACACTTGAATATTTACTCCCCACCCCCTACATTTTCTGGTATTTTGAGTGGCTTTTCAAAGCTCTTTTGTAACAAAGTAAGTCTTAGACCTAATAGACAATTCCCAAAAATGATGGGAAAAATGAAATCCAAAGTAGAAAGGGAGAAAGGTAACCCTACCCATCTGCAGTGTGCTGTCAGCCTGTGCCAGTCTTTGAAGTTGCGGACTGAAATCTTACCAGTGGGACAGAGAGCATCAAGTCAGAAGAGAGAAGGCAGATGCATGAGAGATAAATCATTTTTTATTGTTGGAGTTCCAAATGTGGACAGGCAATCCAAGGCGTCAGACTTGCAGTCGGTCCTGAAAGCTCCCCTGAGACCTCAGCACTCAGTTGTCAGGGCACACCAAGGCATGCACAACACCCAGACAAGTGTCTGCTACAGACCTGCTGCAGAGAATTGCTGGCAGCTAGCTGGCTAGTATTCTGCACATGCTTAGAGGTAAAAATGTCTGTTAGAAGATACGGAATCAGATGTAAGAAGAAAAATACCCTCACTATATTTGGGAAAATTCCAAATGATCATGAGAAGTGGTAGACCTGAGGCACACGAATGCATACACATGCATACACAGGAACTCTTTATGCTATGCTGCTGCTGCGGCTGTCACTTCAGTCATGTCCATGTGACATATAGGCAACTGTTTTGATTTTGTAAATTAATTATTCATCGATGTCTTGAAGACTCGAGTATGTATGTGTGTAGATACCTGCATCTGCCTTTTGTGTCTATTTGTTGCTTGCATGAGTGTCTAAACAATTAAAAACAAAATGTGTATGTAATTAGTCACACAAATCCAAAATTACACATTCTGAAAGTCATTTTGGATTTGTATTCCCCTCAATTATTTTTTGAAGAAGGCAATGGCACCTCACTCCAGTACTCTTGCCTGGCAAATCCCATGGGCGGAGGAGCCTGGTGGGCTGCAGTCCATGGGGTCGCTGGGAGTCAGATACAACTGAGCGACTTCACTTTCACTTTTCACTTTCATGCGTTGGAGAGGGAAATGGCAACCCACTCCAGTGTTCTTGCCTGGAGAATCTCAGGGATGGGAGAGCCTGGTGGGCTGCCGTCTATGGGGTTGCACAGAGTTGGAAATGACTGAAATACTTAGCAGCAATTATTTTTCCTACAGTACATTCCAAACAAATTCCAGATAACATACACAACAAATTCTGACAGTGAAAATATTTTATTATGCATTTATATATATATATATATATATATATATATACTTATAGGTAAGTACATTTATAACACTTCTTGGTCTAAGCAATATTTAAGGCAGCTAATACACAGAGTGTTTTAACTACTGTCACATACAACTCTGTGAGACATGTTATTACTCTCATTCTACAAGTGAATTTACTAAGAGTTAGAAAGATTGAATGACTAGGACAAGAAGAAAGAGCTAGTGGATAAAAGATATCTCCAGGTCAAGTTCATTAACTTGGAAACTCATAATCTTTCTACTGTGCCATGCTACTGATCCCAAACTGGATTGTATTGAGATTTTCATCATAGGCATAGAAATGCAATAATACTGAAAGAGTTAGTTTCTGTGTTAGAATATTTAAAATATCTATCAAAACTAATATGGAACTTGCATATAAAATAAGAAAAAAGTTGTCCTCACGTTAGCAAAAATTGGAGGTGGTACTGACCAAACCAAAAACAAGTTAAAAAAGGATTAAATCTAGTTAGAAGGAAAAATTAAGTCCTGGAGAATGGAAAATCATGCCCTCCTAAGCCTCCTCTTCCTCCTTCCTTCTCTCCCTCTTTCCACTCCCCTTCTTTCCTACTGTCTTCTTTTTTTAATGTCAGTGTATAAAAGAACCAGAATAAATCATATGCATGGTTCAGAAACCATAGGAAATTTTTAGAAAGCAGCCTTTCCTTTAAGGAAAATATTTGAACAAATTTGTAGGAATACAATATTAAAATGGAATAATTTTGCAAACTAATATTTAGGAACAGTTCAGTTCAGTCGCGCAGTCGTGTCCGACTCTTTGCGACCCCATGAATCGCAGCACGCCAGGCCTCCTTGTCCATCACCAACTCCCAGAGTTCACTCAGACTCACGTCCATTGAGTCTGTGATGCCATCCAGCCATCTCATCCTCGGTCGTCCCTTTCTCCTCCTGCCCCCAATCCCTCCCAGCATCAGGGTCTTTTCCAATGAGTCAACTCTTTGCATAAGGTGCCCAAAGTACTGGAGCTTCAGTTTTAGCATCATTCCTTCCAAAGAAATCCCAGGGTTGATCTCCTTCAGAATGGACTGGTTGGATCTCCTTGCAGTCCAAGGGACTCTCAAGAGTCTTCTCCAACACCACAGTTCAAAAGCATCAATTCTTCTGCGCTCAGCCTTCTTCACAGTCCAACTCTCACATCCATACATGACCACAGGAAAAACCATAGCCTTGACTAGACGGACCTTAGTCGGCAAAGTAATGTCTCTGCTTTTGAATATACTATCTAGGTTGGTCATAACTTTTCTTCCAAGGAGTAAGCGCCTTTTAATTTCATGGCTGCAGTCACCATCTGCAGTGATTTTGGAGCCCAAAAAAACAAAGTCTGACACTGTTTCTACTGTTTCCCCATCTATTTCCCATGAAGTGATGGGGCCAGATGCCATGATCTTCGTTTTCTGAATGTTGAGCTTTAAGCCAACTTTTCCACTCTCCTCTTTCACTTTCAACAAGAGGCTTTTTAGCTCCTCCTCACTTTCTGCCATAAGGGTGGTGTCATCTGCATATCTGAGATTATTGATATTTCTCCCAGCAATCTTGATTCCAGCTTGTGTTTCTTCCAGTCCAGCATTTCTCATGATGTACTCTGCATATAAGTTAAATAAGCAGGGTGACAATATACAGCCTTGACGTACTCCTTTTCCTATTTGGAACCAGTCTGTTGTTCCATGTCCAGTTCTAACTGTTGCTTCCTGACCTGCATACAGATTTCTCAAGAGGCAGGTCAGGTGGTCTGGTATTCCCATCTCTTTCAGAATTTTCCACAGTTTACTGTGATCCACACAGTCAAAGGCTTTGGCATAGTCAATAAAGCAGAAATAGATGTTTTTCTGGAACTCTCTTGCTTTTTCCATGATCCAGCGGATGTTGGCAATTTGATCTCTGGTTCCTCTGCCTTTTCTAAAACCAGCTTGAACATCAGGGAGTTCACGGTTCACATATTGCTGAAGTCTGGCTTGGAGAATTTTGAGCATTACTTTACTAGCATGTGAGATGAGTGCAATTGTTCGGTAGTTGGAGCATTCTTTGGCATTGCCTTTCTTTGGAATTGGGATGAAAACTGACCTTTTCCAGTCCTGTGGCCACTGCTGAGTTTTCCAGATTTGCTGGCAAATTGAGTGCAGCACTTTCACAGCATCATCTTTTAGGATTTGAAACAGCTCAACGGGAATTCCATCACCTCCACTAGCTTTGTTCAGTGATTTTAAAAGCCCATTGGAAGAAAACAAAACTTTACTATTTTACTAAAAGATCTTAAAAATTAATATTTCAACATGGTTCAAAATAAGTGCCTCTCTCTCTCTATATATATATATATATACACATATATATATGTATGTATGTATATATATTTGCCCATTTGTTTTAGTATTTTAAAACATTGTGCTTTAATAAATGGCCAGTAACTATACTGCACCTGTAAATCACAACTTTAAATAAATAGTTTCAAACTGTCTAGAGCTTGTACTTAGAACAGATCTTGCAACCTGAGTATGACTGGTACAAAATACATCATAAAATATTGACACGCTTCCAACTTAAAGGAGAGCCAAGTTTCCTGGAGCAAATTGTACTTGTAAACACCAATCATTTTTACAACACTTTAAATTATCAAGTGCTGGCACTTGTGACCCAATTTGTTTAAGCGTTATTTTGGATCACATCAAATAAAAAGGGCATATTTTCAAAGACAACATTCTACTGCCAAATACAACCAACTCATGTTTATTTCTTCAGGTGAAAGGTTCAGGTCAAATTTTAAAAATACTATCACTATTTTTCCCTTCACAAAACCTATTGTCATCAGATTTTCAAAGGTTGGTTTAACTGAAAAAGAATTAGGCAGCACTAGAGAATGTTATTATTATATGCCTCTAATTAAATGGAAACAACAAAACCAGTATCACAAACTGCTGTCATTTTTTTTCCTTTGCAAATGCTGTTGTTGTGAGATTTACAAAGTTTGATTTGATTTTTTAAACATGCAGGGCCAGAAAATCTTATAATTATTAGCCTTTGATTGAATTATCTAGTGTAAGTTCTCGCCAAATTGTCTGCTTTTATAAATTATTATCACCTCTATCGATACCATACTCTGATATTTGTTTTATAGTTTCATCTGATGATGCTTAAGAAAAAAGAACTTCATCAAAATAAATATTTCGAAGACTATTTGTGCTAGCTTATAACTTGAAAATTAAGGAGACCGATAAATTCTAATTTACATTCAAGATAGGCATTCTTGGAAAAATCACAGACTTATGAGAACATTGTGCAAAGATACTCTCACCAATTTTTCCATAATTTTATTTCCTGAAGTGATGAACAAATTATATATGAACATACTGCTTGAAAACGGATGAAAAGCCTGGGGTGGGTAGATCCCCTGGAGGAGGAAAGGGCAACCCACTCCGCTGTTCTTGCCTGAGACATCCCATGGACAGAGGAGCCTGAAAGGCTTACAGTCCATGGGGTCGCAAAGAGTCAGACAAAACTGAGGAACCGAACACACACACAAACAGATCTGATCTACACATTGATAATAATTCATTGTATTTAGCTGCAAATAATCTCAATTCCCTAATAAACACAATAATGAACTACTCATAATAGCCACACCCACATCTTTGCCTCAATCAATTCTATTCAGAACTCTTCCTAGTTATGAAGAAGACTCACATACCTCTAAAGACAGGTATTATCATCTTTATTTTATTGCTATTTCAATTTATGAGGACACCTAGGGCTAAGGCGGAGAAGGCAATGTCAACCACTCCAATACTCTTGCCTGGAAAATCCCATGAACGGAGGAGCCTGGTAGGCTGCAGTCCATGGGGTCGCAAAGAGTCGGACACGACTGAGCGACTTCACTTTCACTTCTCACTTTCATGCATTGGAGAAGGAAATGGCAACCCACTCCAGTGTTCTTGCCTGGAGAATCCCAGGGATGGCAGAGCCTGGTGGGCTGCCGTCTACGGGGTCGCACAGAGTTGGACATGACTGAAGCGACTTAGCAGCAGCAGCAGCATACATAATTTCTGACCACTTACCAAATATAAACATAAATTGTAATGTAAACTATGATGATGATTCATCTCTGCTACTCATTTTTTCCTACAAATATTCTTCTTGAGTTTGTTCTCTGTGATAACTGGAGAATGTTTTCTTGTTTCTACCTGCTGTATCAAACCTTTTCCTCCAAAACATACACCTCAAAACATACATGTGATGTCGCCTGAGAACCAGACACCCCCAGACTGCCTGTACTAACCACCATTTTCTGAAGTCACTCGGTGCTTTTACTGAACACTGTTTAGGAAATATCAGTCAATATTTGAGAGGAAACATTGTTTTTCCCTTAAATTGTAAAAACACTTAATTATCATATAGTTTAAAAATAATCTAGGTTTAGACCTCAAGAGTATCCAAGACTATGATTATTTTAGAATCTGCCTGAATGATAGTCATAGTAACTAACTACTGCTTGGAGTAACATAACTACGCTGACTGAAAAGTAACAGGGGCAGTTCTCATAACCAGGTTTTGAACATAGCTTCTCCCTCCCTAGCAATGCAGCTTAAATGGATGGCAAAATTTACTTTTAGAATTACTAGTCTTACACAGCTAATGGGCATTCCTGGTGGCTCAGATGGTAAAGAGCATGCCTGCCAGTGTAGGAGGTATAAGAGACATGGGTTCAATCCCTGGGTTGGGAATATATATGCCTTGGAGAAGGAAATGGCAACCCATTCTAGGATTTTTGATGGAGAATTCCATGGACAGAGAAGCCTGGCGGCTACAGTCCATGGGGTCACAAAAAGTCGGACATGACTGAGTGATTAACACATAGCTAATGAAAATTTACTTCCCTGGTGGCTCAGAGGGTAAAACATCTGCTTGCAATGCAGGAGACCTGGGTTCAATCCCTGGGTTGGGAAGATCTCCTGGAGAAGGTAATGGCTATATAATCCAGTATTCTGGCCTGGAGAATTCCATGGATAGAAGAGCTTGGCAGGAAACTCATATGTTTTGCAAAGCTTAGCAATATATGAAAACTCATATATTTAACAATGGTGAATGGTGAAGGTGCTCAGTCATGTCCGACTCTTTGCGACCCCGTGGACTGTAACCTATTAGGCTTCTCCGTCAAATAACACATTGTACTTGTTCCTTTGTAGGTTTTTATTTTCTGCAGAATATTAACTACAATAGGAAACTTGCTAAGTTGTAAAAAAAATCACAAGGTATAAAATGATGAAACAAGGCTGAATTTACTCTCTCAATGGACTTGACAAGTGACTAATTTGCTGTGAGAAGTTAAAAGTATTATATCACTGAAGATTTATTGCTTACCAAGAGCAGAGGTATAAAATGCATCTTTGGCCTGTGGACTTTTCTAAATTAATTTATATCTATAAGACTATCTCTGCCAACAAGTGTTCTATAAGCAAAACAAAGAAAAAATACTAATTAGGCTCATCTATCATTAAATTCAATACCTGATGCATCTATATTATCATACTTCACAGCATATGGTACTTATTTATGTAATATAAAATAGCCAGGGCTAAATACATACACAAAAACTCATCATTTTTTGTCAACAAATATATTTATATATATATATCTATAACTACCTATATATATATGAAACATTTTTACAGATCTTGAATGCTCTAAACTTTTCATGACTTAAAAAAACAGTTTCTATAACTTTCCTTTATTAAGACTTTTGTAACTTGTAAAAATTATTCAAAACCTTGAACCAATTTATAATCCCAAGGTCAGATTACTCTAGTCACTAAGACAGTCTAAATTCCTCAAAATATTGTTTTATAATATTTTCCTTTCTTTTCACTACAAAGACAGAAAAAAGCATGACAATTTTATACCTATCAGCACATAATTATGTAGTAAATTGATGTCTTATTTTTATTAACAATATGGAATAGATTATCTTTCTGAGTAAAATATTGAAGAGCACACATTTTCCTTTACACTTTTTTTTCCTATATAAAATCAGTCTAGTGGTAACGAATATTTTCTTGCTCTTAACAGTTATCTTTTCCCAGTAATTTTGCATACATATTATTCTAATAGCTTCCCAGGGATCCACTTGAGCGTCCAATGGAAAGGTTAAGTTGGAATAAGAGAAAGCAATGCAACTAATTAATATGTCAGAGGAGTATAGCCTTAGCCAAAAGAGTTAATGAAGCTTGCTAAGGACACATGTGGGCCCTTTGTAACACAGGCCTGACTGTACAGCCTAGTTAGGTTAAATTGTCTGTCAGTTACTGACCAGTTGGCCACCACCTGGCTGCCTGTGCCACTCTGTCCCCCATCCCCAACAGCCCTCTTCCCAGATCTCAATGGCAAGCTGCTGCCACTAACCCTCTAGAAGCCCCTGACAAGGTTTGGGCACACAATGGGCTCCTGACAAGTGAATGAAGGGCCGTGGTGACACTCTGAATGGGGAAGATTTTCCCCATTTAGGCTGGTAATGTTCACAACAACACACATAAAAGAAAAAAGCCCATCCTTGGTGTCAGGCCATTAACATGTATAACAATATGCTAATAACCTTCTAGATTACTTTCAGTTTCCAAGGACATTTAAATACATGAATTGATGCCTTCAAAACTTAAAGGGGACGATGGGAGAGCAGAAATGAAGGGGCAGTTGGTTAGGGAGGAGGAAGAAACAAAAAGCAAATGGGAGAGATTGCAATCTATCTCACAGTAAACTACTTATAATGCCTTCCACCCAAACAGAGGGCTTCTGTCTGTACAAAGATTACACTCAGGCTCACACTGTGCCCCGAGGGAAACATTATCAATGCAGGCACATCTCCATGAGACTTGCATTTAAACATGACTGTTGTGATCAGGAGGTGGCAAACTATTTTTAAGTGCAACCATGGACCTTTGGTTTTGAGGTTGTGAGTTATCCTTCCCTCATCTCTCTCTTTTGGGAGAATTTCTATAGTACTCTAGGTAGAACCTTTACCATCTGCCCAATTAACAAACATGTGTGAGGAATCTGAAAAATCATATCTCAAGAAAAAATTATGCCATTTTAGAAATAGGCCCTGCCTGAGGTTGTAGCATGAAGCAATTAAGAAATGAGTGAAGGAAATAGATTATAAAACACATTTTCTTGCCCGTTGTGTTATCATTTGCCATTTTCTTAGAATAAAACAAATGTGAAGTGGAGTTTTAAATCCCACCATATTCATTCAATGTACGTCTCAGAATTAAAAATCATTTTATGTTATCATAAGGAAAAAACTATCATATTAACCACCTGCCACTTTGTGTGTCAAAATTCATTGCTTCTGCCTTAAAAAAACACAGCAACTCTTCCTTTAGTGCTGATTAGTGATAGTCAATCAATTTGAAAAATTACTGTTCTCATAGAATTCAATTTTGGGCTACTGCCATGAAATTGAATCTTCCTGGCTTCCAATGAGAGAAGGGGTTTGGTAAATATGATATGCTTTTTAAAATCCTGTCACAAGGAACTTAACAGGAATAGGTAAATGGTATAACATTTCACTTAAATTTAGAGGGTAAAATGCTTCCTCCTTATACAGGTTTTGAAACAACTCATAAATTTGGAGCATCAAAATCTTCATGTAATGGAGAGTCCAATTATTTGTACCAGTCTGCAAATAGGTGCCCATGCTATGATACTAAACAGGAACCCTTTTTGTAGAGTCAAATTTGTTAAAGAGTTTGCTTCCCTAAGCAGCTGAGCAAAAATATCAGAATGTAATCCTTGAAAACAAGGTTATAAAGAGTTAACATTTGTTTTCATGCTGTAAGCATCATTTATTTTTAATGACGCATTAGGCAAGTGAATACTGAACTTAATTCTAGGTAACATTAACAATAGTAACAATAGCAATGTGGATTTGTGTATTATTTTTCAAGTCTTTTATTTTAATTCAGATTTAGGATTCATTTACTATTTCTACTTGGCCTCAGAGTCTCATTGTCTATCCTCTTGCTCTATCTTTAGTAGAGGGAGGTGTCCTGGGGGACAGAGAAGGAAACAGCAGAAAACAGTAGTTGGTATGCCATCAGCTCCTTGGCCACATTTTACCATGTGGTAGGCTGTATTCAAAGGACCGTGGGACACCTCCACTGCTGTGTACTGCTGCTTCATTTCCATCAGGATGGAGAGCCAGAGTGAGGTGTCCTTAAATTATAATTATTATAATTTATTATAATATTATTATAATCAAATATAATATAATATAATCAAATATAATATTTGATCCTTATTATAATCAAATATAATAAGCTACTTATGAAGAAAATAAGATAGGCCAAGTCAAAGACCCCCATGCCTAAACTTCAGTATTTCTACTTCTGTAATGAAATCTTCCTTTTTTGAGGCTAGTCTCAACATTCAGTCAGTTGCTCAGCTATGTCCAACTCCTTGTGACCCCATGGACTGCAGCACGCCAGGCTTCCCTGTCCATCACCAACTCCCAGAGCATGCTCAAATTCACGTCCACCAAGTCCATGATGCAATCCAACCATCTGTTGCCCCCTTCTCCTCCCGCCTTCAATCCTTCCCAGCATCAGGATCTTTTCCAATGAGTCAGTTCTTTGCATCAGGTGGCCAAAGTATTGGAGCTTTAGCTTCAGCATCAGTATACTGATATATATACTCTGGTGTCTCTTCAGATCATATAAATCTCAACATTAAAGTTTACTGATTTCCAAAATCACTCACTTGACTATTTTTCTATCCATCAGTAAGTAACTTTATAAGATACTCTAATAAAGTTCTTCAGTGAAAGCAGGCTCAATACTACAATTTCTATCTGAAAATATGGGTCAAAAACCAAAGTTAAGACTGTGAAGTGGCCATTATATCTCAGTCAAACAAACTGCATTACATTTGGGTTGTAACCTAAAGAACAAAATGGCAAAAGGACTAATAAAAAACTCTTTCTTTAAGGCCCAGTAATGTTGGTCGCTCAATCATTGCAACTCTTTCTGACTCCATGGACTGTAGCCCGCCAGGCTCCTTTGTCCTTGGAATTCTCCAGGCAAGAATGCTGGAGTGGATTGCCGTTCCTTTCTCCAGAGGATCGTCCTGACCCAGGGATTGAACCCAGTCTCCCTTATTGCAGGCAGATTCTTTACTGTTTGAGCCACCAGGAAAGCTCAATGACTCTGCAAAAAAATTGCTTTTTCAAGTTCAGGGACATAGCATTCTGAAACACATGATATCTGATAATACACAGAAAAAACTGTATGGTGACACATATGCATCTTTCCTCTTCATTTGGGATAAGAGTTACACAGAATGGTTTTATTATTTACAACAATAAGCAAAGAAGTAAATATAATTTGTTGTTGTTGGATAGTATCACTGCCTCAATGGACATGAATTTGAGCAAACTCCAGGAGACAGTGGAAGCCAGAGGAGCCTTGTGTGCTGCAGTCCAAGGGGTTGCAAAGAGTTAGACGTGACTTAGGGACTGAACAACAACAAGATATATTTTACCTGTAGATTATTTAAGATTGTAATTTATACTATATGTAAGAGTCAAGATTATTTAAATAATGTCACCATGGTTAAAAGTAATAAAACCCGATTAGACTTAGCATTTAAGAAGCAAAGCTAAGCTGCAGGTACTATGTACAATATAAAAATGCATATTTTCAACCTGAAAAAATTATACTGTTTTTTCTGCAAACTTGAGTGTCTTAAGAAACTATTTTAAAATAGAGAATATAATATGTGCAATTAGTATAGTGATAAAATTCAACTAGTATAGATTTCAAAGTTCATTTAGATATTCAATCTTTTTATACTTTTAAATTACTTTATGGTTTTTAAAAAATGAAGGTTAATTTTGCATTCATGTGACCTAAATGGGCTGAGCTTTTTCATTAAAACAAAGATTGTCTGGCTGTTTGTCCAAATCTCCAGTGAAGAGGCAATTGTCTCCTGACAGAGACAATTGTCGGTGTTTATTCTACTGAAAAATGTGAATGTGTTGTGTTTCTGAATTTGCTTAATTAAGAAAGGAGCTTTGTACAATTTATGGACAATGAATAAAAATGATAGGTCTTTAAGACTCCTTTGCTTTAATTTTTCTCTAGTGTATCTGATGGTGCACCAGAACTACTTAGCATTTCCTATTTCAAGACATTTATCTATTACAATTACTGAAAATTATTATTATACACATTTGAATATCATTATATATAAAGATAAGCTGTCTTTACTTAATAATTTAGCATACAGCAAATATCCATTTTGTTTTTACTTCATAAAATAATATGTAGAACTTACATATTTTTATGCATTAATTATTTAAAATTTTTCTATTTCAAAAGGCACTGTATTTAACTCATTATATCTTTTTCTTAACTACCATTATGGTATAATATACTAGACACTAAAATTTTTCCATAAGATTAAAATTTAAAGGAATTTATTAATTAATGTGACATTATATTTACTTTATATTTACCAGATTTTCAGCTCTCAACAATAAGCTATATATACCATTGTTCCAACTCTCAACAATAAGCATGCAAAAATTAGATATAAATAAACACTTTAGAAATTTTATAGAAATAATTTTTAAAAACTTTGTTTTTGGTTTGTTTTTAATCATAGGCTCCTTGATGACTAAAGTTTTTAGAGAATGACTTAAAAACAACCTATAAAAATCACACATGCACACATACAAAAAAAACACTAACTTTCTACTTTCAGAGAGCCAATAACAAAATACCACAGTTGCCAAAGTTATCTGCTTCCTATCAAGACCCATGTTTGGCAAAAGAAG
This sequence comes from Aepyceros melampus, assembly GCA_006408695.1. NCBI lineage: Eukaryota > Metazoa > Chordata > Mammalia > Artiodactyla > Bovidae > Aepyceros > Aepyceros melampus. The sequence continues at coordinate 183,002 of SJXQ01002373.1, read as the reverse complement.
TATTCAATTCATTCATCATTGTCAATGCACCAGTACTCTAATTATTTCAAATTGTTTCCTCAGCCAGAGGTCTAGGACAAATCAGGCAAGCCAAAAATAGCAGTTAGAATAATTATGCATAATTTACCTCAAGGCCTAGGCTAGTCTATCATTAAAACTTTTGCTTGCCACACTGTGATCTCTGCTAATTGCAAACTTTAAAATTAGTTCAGGGTTGTCTTTTTATCCAGTGCCAACTTCAAACCCTCTTCCTACGGACTTTCTGGTAGTTTGAACACTTCAAATAAAGTGTCATCAGAATTTTGTAAAGAATGCATACATTAAATGAAAGATGGAAATTAGTGGAGAAAATATCACTCTTACTCTATGTAATGCTCAAATATGTTCACAAAAGTATAATGATGAGAGGTTAGAAGTCAAAATAAGGTAATGGCCTACTTATGGGTATTCTATGGCGCTGAGAAAGAAGAAAGAGTTTTAGAAATGTGCCAATATTTCTCCTAAGAGTCAGTTCTTAGACAATCACTATACTTTCTTAAAGAACGGACCCTTGACATTCTGCTATTTACCAGAAAGTCAACAGAGCAATCTGACTTGGACCTTCATTTAGGACAAAAACTGAGATACCCATATCTTTTACGACAGACATCAGGATTTCTAATAACTATAAATATTTCCAAATATGCAGTAAAGTATGACACTAAACTGAAAGCAATGCATTTTGATTTCTTTTTACCCTCTTCAATGTTATTTCTGCCCATATAAAGAAAAGGTTATAGACAAACTTAATTATCCCCTTCATTTCTCCCCTTTGCCTTAGCCATGCTCTATCTTGTAGTTATACTCTATCTTCTTGTTGAAAGAAGAGAAAAGATTAACTAAAGAGAAAATAAATGTGATATCTTAAATTATTATCCTTCATTTTACTTGAATTTTAACCTCTTTTTAAGGCCTTTGAATTTTAGGCCATGAAGACATGTATCACTAAACTGTCATCCTTCTGAATTATTTTCTTTTTTTAAAACAAAGGATGCTCCATTTCATCTCAGACATTCTGAGGAGAAATGGGCCAGTCTTCAGGAATGTTTTTCCTGGCTATGACCAGTCAGATAAATGTTCCCACTCCATCCTTTTAATAACACCTCAGACTTGTTATGTTTCTGTGCTTATGCTTTTATGCCTTTTATTAATTGATGGTTTTTGAGAGTCATCTGCTCGAGGAATCCCTTCAACAGTGCCAGGTCAATTTACTTAGAGTGATTGCTATTCAGATCCTCTCTAAGCATCATTCCAAATTATTTTGAGCCTGAAGATTCTGCTGAAACACTGCTTCAGAAACTGGTGGTGGACGGTGCCAAGAAGCACACACACACAAAAAGACAAAGAACGCAAATTGAGGGAAGCGCACGAATTCGGGAAAGAAAAGGATAAAAGCTAAGGACAGCTACTGCTTGTTTTTGCTGTTGTAAGCCTTTTTTGCATGAAAGAGGAACTTGTAGTATAGCTGTTATGACAGTGCCAGAATGAAAATCAGAAAACAGCAGTTGAAGGTGAAGGTGAAGGTGAAGTCGCTCAGTCGTGTCCGACTCTTTGCGACCCGTGCGTGGACTGTAGCCCACCAGGCTCCTCCATCCATGGGATTCTCCAGGCAAGAATACTGGAGTGGGCTGCCATTTCCTTCTCCAGGGGATCTTCCCAACTCAGGGATCGAACCAAGGTCTCCCGCATTGCAGGCAGACGCTTTAACCTCTGAGCCACCAGGGAAACCCGATTATTATATCATAAATGACTTTGTGTTATTTCAAGAGTTAACAGGCATATCCAGCACCCACCTGGCCTCCCGGTGGGCCTCAGCTACTTCAAGCAAAACTGTCACCAGTGCTTATGTCAAAAGGAGAATCCATATATTGGGTATTATTTCGCTCTTGTTCTCTGAAATCTTTTAATTTAGTGAACATTAAAAAAAAAAATGAACGTTACCATAACAAATAATTAGAAATTGTGATAAATTACATAATGGAGAAGATAAGGGAAAAAAATAAAAGATAACAAGGATGGTTGCTAGGCTTAGTTTAGAGTATGGATCAGGGAAAGCCTGGCATTTAAGTTGAGAAGTAGACCAGTAGGGTGATACGACAGAGGTCTTAAGGGATGAAGAACCCAACCAAGAACTGGAGTTAGATCACTGGGATCTTAGTTGTGCAACTTATTTGCTGCTAATTAGCCTTTAGGCGAGTGACTTAATCTCTCTGGCTTCAGTTTCATTATAGGTAAAGCAAAGATGATGATAGCCTCTAAACCACAGAAGAGACTGGGAATAGTGTTCCTGGCAAATGAAAACACAAGAATAAGAAACCTAATGAATGAAAGCATTTGGTGCTTCTGAGAAATTGAAACTTGGCCAGTGTGACCACAGCATGATCTGGCAGGGATGAAGTTCAAGAGAAGCACAGCAGGAGCTATACCGCCTAAAGCCTACTCAGCCTTGGAAAGAATGCTGGACTTTGTTGTACAAAAGCTGATGTTTGCTCTTCCTTCAGAAGATATATATGTCAGCATTCAAGATAATGGAGGGTAGAAAGGAACAATGTGAAAAAGATCATCTTTTTCTGAAACAACATTAAAAATTAAACAATTAACATATAGTGGATGTTTTCAAATAGATGACTTTGACTGCAGTGTGGAGATTTTAAAGGGAAAGTTAGCTGGAACAGCAGCGACGTTTGTATTAATGCAGGAGACCAGTTAAGAGATGGTGGTCTGATCCATGGGGGCAGCACTGGGATGGAAAGAATTTGACCAATTTGAAATGTGTTTACATTATACTGAATTTATTTAAAAAAATCATTTTTACAAAATATGTTATTTCCTTTGAGAAGTTTTATATGCAGATAAAACTTATTGGGTGGATTGTACACTAATGATGTTTTAACTTTCAAGATCAATTTCTGAGGATCAGCACTGGCAAATTGTCTTATTCTTAAATGAAGAATAAGACAATTTTTTTTGTTTCTTTGTTTTCTCTTCCAACTTTCTCACTGTTGCTAGAAAGAATACTAGGCTGGCTTTTCCCATGGGCCTCTGTGGGACTGTATAGAATGTTGAATCAGAATCACGTACAGCATGTCTCCTTTATGAGTCTGTTTTATGCTCCTAATCCCTCACTGATTAGAGTGACAGAAAAACAATACAGAGCTCCTGTAATCTTTAAAAAACAAACTTCCAAAATATAAGTTTCTAAAGTATTAAATGTATGAGAATTCCAAATTAGCAATGTTGTACTCCAGAAACTTTTTGAGTAATATTATCAATGATCTCAGTGTAGTTGTGTAAATAAAATTTCACTTACAGTATCTTGATTATCTTCAGTTTATTCCATTCTATTATATTAAATTACCTTCAGTTTATTCCATTTATTCTATTAAATAAGTTAATCTAGTTCCTAAGATATGGTTCATGGCTATTCTACTGGGTATTATAAGGCATTAGCATACCATCATCTCTATTACCATAAATTTGATGGTCACAGAAGGACAAATGGGAAGGAAAGCATATGTTTTCATTGTATAATCTAGGGATCGTTTCCATCACCTACTTATTTGTTTTCTATGAGAGAAAAGAATCTTTGAGGCATCTAGAATTCTGTGTTGAAAAATTTCTGATAGGTCAGAGGAAGTCAGGATATACTAATAGGTTTCACCCCAAAGAGAATAGAGGTGGAAACAGACCCAATGGGTAGCTGTAAATGGCAAGAATCAGGATAGGTGAAGTGTGGAATAAGTTTTGGGAAATGTCCCCCAACAAAGATTTCCCAGTTGATTCAAGCAAAGACATCCATTATATAAAAGTCTTGAGGCATTAATTTTAGGCTGGATTTTGTCTAGGCTGCTTCGCAGGTTCATGCTTCTCTAGATTGATTACTTTTCTCTGCTCCTTCTGTCTGAAATTTTACTTCTCTCTGAACAATTCACAACTAATACTGGGATAATTTCAGTCACTTCTATTTGCTTAATACAACTTGATATCATTTTCTACACTGGTTTGGTGCTCTTAGCTGCTGACTTCTCTCCCCAAACTAGGCACAGTCGGATGCTGAAAGACTCCATTCTCTAATCTGACTCTAGTTCTGCCTAAACCAACCAGACTTCTTGTATTGACCATATATAGGGGCCTTTCAACATTTTCAAAAGTAATGTCTTCTTTCCCTTCCCCAGTCCATCACTCTGGGGATTAAACTTTGTAAGTTTCATCCTCTCAGTTGATTCTGATTTGTTCAGGAATGGTCTGTTTTTCTATGCCACATGGCTATAGCAAGACAGGAAGGAAGGCAGCAGGGCACAACCAATAGAAGGACACAACCACTAAGAAGAACAGAATACCACAAAAACTGGTTAGGACCTATTAGGCCCAAGATGGCAGAAGATTTGACTTCCAGTAGACTTTGAGTCTCATTAGATGCTCATTATAAAAGACCTGCCTGCCTCTTGAGAAACCTATATGCAGGTCAGGAAGCAACAGTTAGAACTGGATATGGAACAACAGACTGGTTCCAAATAGGAAAAGGAGTACATCAAGGCTGTATATTGTCACCCTGCTTATTTAACTTCTATGCAGAGTACATCATGAGAAACGCTGGGCTGGGAGAAGCACAAGGTGGGATCAAGATTGCCGGGAGAAACATCAATAACCTCAGATATGCAGATGACACCATCCTTATGGCAGAAAGTGAAGTAAGTAAGTAAAGTCACTCAGTCATGTCCGACTCTTTGTGACCCCATGGACTGCAGCCCACCAGGCTCCTCAGTCCATGAGATTCTCCAAGCAAGAACACTGGAGTGGGTTGCCATTTCCTTCTCCAGGGGATCTTCCCGACCCAGGGATCGAACCCGGGTCTCCCGCATTGGAGGCAGAAAGTGAAAGAGGAGAGTGAAAAAGTTGGCTTAAAGCTCAACGTTCAGAAAACTAAGATCATGGCTTCTGGTCCGATCAATTCATGGGAAATACATGGAGAAACAGTGGAAATAGCAGCTGACTTTACTTTTTTGGGCTCCAAAATCACTGCAGATGTTGATTGCAGCCATGAAATTAAAAGACGCTTACTCCTTGGAAGGAAAGTTATGACCAACCTAGATAGCATATTCAAAAGCAGAGACATTACCTTGCCAACAAAGGTCCGTCTAGTCAAGGCTATGGTTTCTCCTGTGGTCATGTATGGAGTGAGAGTTGGACTGTGAAGAAGGCTGAGCACTGAAGAATTGATGCTTTTGAACTGTGGTACTGGAAAAGACTCTTGAGAGTCCCTTGGACTGCAGGACTGCAATCTGGGCTGGGAGAAGCACAAGGTGGGATCAAGATTGCCGGGAGAAACATCAATAACCTCAGATATGCAGATGACACCATCCTTATGGCAGAAAGTGAAGTAAGTAAGTAAAGTCACTCAGTCATGTCCGACTCTTTGTGACCCCATGGACTGCAGCCCACCAGGCTCCTCAGTCCATGAGATTCTCCAAGCAAGAACACTGGAGTGGGTTGCCATTTCCTTCTCCAGGGGATCTTCCCGACCCAGGGATCGAACCCGGGTCTCCCGCATTGGAGGCAGAAAGTGAAAGAGGAGAGTGAAAAAGTTGGCTTAAAGCTCAACGTTCAGAAAACTAAGATCATGGCTTCTGGTCCGATCAATTCATGGGAAATACATGGAGAAACAGTGGAAATAGCAGCTGACTTTACTTTTTTGGGCTCCAAAATCACTGCAGATGTTGATTGCAGCCATGAAATTAAAAGACGCTTACTCCTTGGAAGGAAAGTTATGACCAACCTAGATAGCATATTCAAAAGCAGAGACATTACCTTGCCAACAAAGGTCCGTCTAGTCAAGGCTATGGTTTCTCCTGTGGTCATGTATGGATGTGAGAGTTGGACTGTGAAGAAGGCTGAGCACTGAAGAATTGATGCTTTTGAACTGTGGTACTGGAAAAGACTCTTGAGAGTCCCTTGGACTGCAGGACTGCAAGGAGATCCAACCAGTCCATTCTGAAGGAGATCAGCCCTGGGACTTCTTTGGAAGGAATGATGCTAAAGCTGAAACTCCAGTGTTTTGGCCACCTCATGCGAAGAGTTGACTCATTGGAAAAGACTCTGATGCTGGGAGGGATTGGGGGCAGGAGGAGAAGGGGATGACAGAGGATGGATGGCATCACTGACTCGATGGACATGAGTCTGATTGAACTCTGGGAGTTAGTGATGGACAGGGAGGCTTGGCATGCTGCGATTCATGGGGTCGCAGAGTCGGACACGACTGAGCGACTGAACTGAACTGAACTGATAATGTATTAGCATGTTAAATTACTCACCCGCAGGGATCGTGACATTTAGGAGGCGGACCGTAAAAGGTTAAAATGTGAGTGGTGGACCAACTCCGGAAAGTCCTTACCCCTTCTTCAAGGTAGACTTTCCTCCTACTAGTGAGCCTGTGGAATTACCCAGCCCATAAAAAATAACCACCTACACCTCAGGGCACTCTTGTCTTTTGAGATGGACCACACTGTCTCTGGAGTATGGTCTCTATGAATAAACCTGCTTTCACTTTAGTAGGACTCACTCTTGAATTCTGTCCTGTGAGAAACCAAGGACCTTTACTTGGTGGCTCATTCCAGGGACTTACACAATACCTGGAACATGACCCTTTTCTCACACCCCATTTTTATTACAACAGTAGTAGAGATCCAGAGCCCGTGATAGAAACCAAGAAAAATCGGGGTCTCCCAATTTTCAGGAATAGATTTCAAATACCCACAGTTAGTATCCATTTAGGGTATTTAGAGTGTTTCATTCTCACTGTAATGCTAATAAAATATAACAGTGAAAGAGATAGCCTAATGAATCAAGAGCCATAAAAATGAGGTATTCTGTGAAAGTTTTCTATCCTATCCCTTCCCATCGCCTTTTTGCTCCCCCAAATCAAAGTATTATATTTGAAACTAAAATTTAATCGCTATTTTTATCCTTTAAAAATATGAGTCATCATTGCTGAATGCACACTATGCACCTGGTAGTGAGTTAAACTCTTTATATATAAAAACTGTAACATTTAATTTGTGCAGTAGCTCCATGAAATAAATAGCAACTCTGTCACCCTGGGGATGGACAAAATGAAATTTGTAGTGAATAAGAAGCAATGGCAGAAGTCAAGTTTAGGTCAGCCTGATTCCAAGGCTATAAGCACTCTAGTATAAGTAACTATTGCTGAGTGACTCCTGATACATAGAGCTGACATTGCAGCTTGCCATCCAGGCCCTTCTTCACTGAAGGACTTGGTACCTTGGCTGCTGGATGTGTTGCCAGCAGGCAGCAGCAGCTCACAGCCCCTTCAGAGGCTGCCTGTGTTCCAGAGAGCTTTGCTCCAGAATTCAAGCCCTTCCCAATGTGATGCATCCAAAGACTGAACATGCAGGAATGAAACGGCCTGGTCATCTTAGCCCAATTCAAGATAATTCTAAAAGATCATTTTGGGTCATGCAAGCTGGGGTGGGCCTGTCTCCCAGCTCCACTTCTCCTTCTGACTTCCTGATTCCTCTTCTTCCTTCCCCAGGGGCAAATCCCCAAGGTGCTTCTTCATAAATGGTCAGAGTCTGCTTCTGGGGAAACCCAACTCACAATAATGGAGAAAGAGGGAGAGGCTGGCATGTGGTTTTAGGCAAGACAATAGTGAGAACAGTGACAGTGAAGAAAGCACCGCTGCACATGATGAGCATGTTAGATCATAAGAAAACAATGCACTTCACTGTGTGTTGTTCTCCATAAAATTCACATGGTCATTCTTTGTAGCTAAAATTATTTAATTCATTGATTTATTCTTTATGATCTAATTTCTCCTGTAGATGGCATGTTCATATATTTACCCCTATTTTTCCTGTCTCCATAAGGCATATCTCCTAGGATATTAGAAATATCCCAGAATGCTAAAATAATCTCATTCATACCTGTTGTCTCATTTTAATTATCAGTAGTGCCTGTCTTCAGTCTCAAGCCTCCTTACAGGGGTGATCATTATATGTTCATCCAACTAATTCCCAGAACTTGTGTATATCTTCTACTTGTTGTGATTTTAAGTGATTTGTGTCACTTGGATAAAAAGGGTCATTAAGCAAAGCATTAAGCACAGCAGGTTTAAAATAATAAAAATTATAATAAATTAAAGATCTGCCAAAGATCTATAAACTTAACACCAGTATGTGTGGGCAAGAGGGTACAGAAACCTGTGCCTCCACGGATTGCTAGCAAGAGAATAAACTGGTACAAGATCTACTGAGGGCTATTTGAAAATATTTATAAAAACTTAATATGCTTACAAATTTTCCCAGCAACTCTTATTCTAAACATTCAAGAGAGATATATTTATTCAGTTGTGAAATGATATTCATACCAGGTTATTCATTGCAGCCACATTTGTGTTAGGGGAAAACGAGAAAGAAAAATGAAAGCCTCATTGGCAGTAGGAAACCAAATAGACTATGGCACATCCATACTATGTGGTACCATGCAAACGTAAAAATTTTAAAAAAGGAAGCTCTCTATATGAAAGATCCCCAAAACACACCTTTACATTTCAAAAAAACTAGGCTGTTAAAAAAATAATTGAAAACTTCCATTCAGTTTAAATTATATACTATGACATAATTCTCATCCACATATAAATACACTAATAATATGAATGACCTCTGGAAAGGTTAGATGAACTGCTAGCAGAGATGAGTGAACCATATCAATGCATTGCCTATTTGAAACTTTCCTTTTGAATCTAGATTTCTGACATGTTATGGATCTCAAACTTTGGTTCAAGAAGGTCAAAATGATTTTCATAATAATAAGGTGGCATTTGCCTTTTCATTTGAATTGAATCTCTAGAGTTCAGAGGGGTTTACCAGAAACTCCATGAGTGTCTATCATTATATCTCTTAGGTTAACATCTAGTGAGCTTACTTTATTTTTAGATGGATTAGTAATTTCTTTGAATTTCTCAGTTTAATTTTCATTAAGGTAATTATTAATGGACATAACCCATAAAAACAAAACCTTAGTAATTTTTAAGGGTATCATGAGGTCCTGAGGGCAAAAATGTAGAAGAATCACTCTGATATAGGAAATTAAAAAAGGAAAAAAACTGTAGTGTAGAGACATTTGAGGCGGTGAGATGGAAGCAATTAGTGAGCTGAAGAGAACAAAAAGTAAAACAATTTAACTGATGGATCTGGTATAAAAAGCTTGGAAAATATTTGGCAAAGAAATATGTCAAGTTTACAACAATACTAAAGAAAGCTTAAGCTATAAAATTAGAGGTGGGAATAAACAGGATACATGCTTGTTTATGCAACATGATTCTAAGTTAAAAGAAGTGTATAGGGAAAAAAGTGTATAAGGAAAAAAATATGCCCAATTCAAATGCTGCTTTTCTGAGTGCTCTATATAAGGGAGTTATTTACTGATGACATTTATTTACAGTTATTTAGTTATAAATATTGATAATTTTATAATCCTAAAAACATTTCATAGGGCCTTCACATGGAAGTCTCATTTTATCCTTCTAACAATTGAAAGGGAAACAGCCTGAATATTACCATCATTTCATGTAAGAATTTGATACTTACAAGATACTCTGCATTGTTGTTACAATATCATTAAACATTAACAGATTACACATTTACTTATTTAGTATATCTGTTGTCCATCTACCTCCGGATGAATGTAAGATCCATTTGAATTGCTCCATAACATTACCAACTTCCAATATATTATACATTATAGTCCTTTGCTGTGTTTGCAAACTGCTCTCCTGAAAGAATACAATAAGTCTGATGCTTAATATTTTTTATTCCAACTGCTAGAGTGTATACAGTGTTAGGACAGAGGTCTAAGATGTCAGTGTTACCACCATATATACATTTATATACACAGAAATCTAGTATGATGTTTCTATTTTTGGAGAAGTTACCAAAAAAGAAAAAGTAAGGAGAGAAGAGAAGAAAAGAAGGAAGGAAAAAGTGAATGAAAAAAGAAAGAGAAAGGAAAAAAGGAAGGAAGAAAAAAAGAAGAAAAGAGGACATGAGGGAGAGGAAAAGGCACCCAAGGCCCACATCTTAAGAACCATGCTTATGTACCAACACCAAATTTCACAACTCACCATGTAGAAATAATATTTTATTAAGTAAGTAAGTAAGTAAGTAAGTAAAGTCACTCAGTCGTGTCCGACTCTTTGTGACCCCATGGACTGCAGCCCACCAGGCTCCTCAGTCCATGAGATTCTCCAAGCAAGAATATTGGAGTGAGTTGCCATTTCCTTCTCCAGGGGATCTTCCCGACCCAGGGATCGAACCCGGGTCTCCCACATTGGAGACAGACGCTTTAACCTCTGAGCCATACAATGAGCATACTCCAACACAACAATTAAAATGATTGAGGTAAAACAATAATAATAATAATATTATTGAGTCAACAAAGATGTTTATCTACCTTGGATTTCCAGGAACTGAGCCACCTTCCTATATTTGAATCAGTTCAATTCAGTTGCTCAGTCGTGTCCAACTCTTTGTGATACCATGAACCGCAGCACACCAGGCCTCCCACAGTTTACCCAAACTCATGTCCGTTGAGTCGGTGATGCCATCAAACCATCTCATTCACTGTTGTCCCCATCTCCTCCTGCCCTCAATCTTTCTCAGCATCAGGGTCTTTTCAAATGAATCAGCTCTTTGCATATGGAGGCCAAAGTACTGGAATTTCAGCTTCAACATCAGTCCTTCCAATGAACACCCAGGACTGATCTCCTGTAGGATGGACTGGTTGATCTCCTTGCAGTCCGAGGAACTCTCAAGAGCCTTCTCAGTTCAAAAGCATCAATTCTTCAGGGCTCATCCTTGTTTATAGTCCAACTCTCACATCCATACATGACTCCTGCATAAACCATAGCCTTGACTAGAAGGACCTTTGTTAACAAAGTAATGTCTCTGCTTTTTAATATGCTGTCTAGGTGGTCATAACTTTCCTTCCAAGGATTAAGCACTTTTTAAGTTTCTGGCTGCAATCACCATCTGCAGTGATTTTGGAGCCCCCCAAATAATCCAGCCACTGTTTCCACTGTTTCCCCATCTACTTCCCATGAAGTGATGGGAGCGGATGCCATGATCTTTGTTTTCTGAATGTTGAGCTTTAAGCCAACTTTTTCACTCTCCTCTTTCACTTTCATCAAGAGGCTTTTTAGTTCCTCTTCATTTTCTGCCATAAGGGTGGTGTCATCTGCATATCTGAGGTTACTGATATTTCTCCCGGCAATCTTGATTCCAGCTTGTGCTTCTTCCAGCCTAGTGTTTCTCATGACGTACTCTGTGTGTAAGTTAAATAAGCAGAGTGACAATATACAGCCTTGACGTACTCCTTTTCCTATTTGGAACCAGTCTGTTGTTCCATGTCCAGTTCTAACTCTTACTTAGTTCCTACTGATATTCCTTTCAGTAAATTCTTTTTCTGACTAAATCAGCCTGAGGGAATTTCTGATGCTAACAAGGGTGCTGACACATGAAACAGTGCCTGCTTTAGTAAAATAATTCCAGTTTGTTCTTTTCCTCTGAAAATTTTCATAATACCTTCAGAAGGATAGGTGTTATCTCTTCTCTAAATTTTTGGTAGAATTTACATATGAATTCATCTGGTCCTAGAATTTGTTGGGAGTTTTAAAATTACTGATTAAATTTCATTACTGGTAATTAGTCTCTTAACATTTTCTATTTCTTTCTGCTTCAGTCTTGGGAGATTGTATTGAATTTATCTATTTCTTCTAGGTTGTCCATTTTATTGACATATAGTTGTTGATAGTGGTCTCTTATCATTCTTGGTATTCCTGTGGTGGTATAATTTCTCTTTGTTCATTTTTGATTTTATTTATTTGGGCCATCTCTCTTTTTTACTGATGAATCTGGCTAAAGATTTATCAATTTTGCTTAACTTTTCAAAGAACCAGCTTTCAGTTTTATTGATTTTTTTCTATTATTTATTATCTCTAGTTCCTTAATTTCTGCTCTGATCTTTATTTCTTTCCCTCTACTAACTCTGGGTTTTATTTCTTCTTCTTCTAAGTGTTGTTGAGAAGCTGGACTGCTCCATGTAAAAGAATGAAATTAGAGCATTCTCTAACACCATATACAAAAATAAACTCAAATGGATTAAAGACTTAAATGTAAAACCAGATACTATAAAATTCCTAGAGTAAAACATAGGCAAAACACCCTGACACAAATCACAGCAATGTTTTTGGATCTATCCCCTAAATCACAGAAATAAAAGCAAAAATAAACAAATGGAACCTACTTAAACTTTAAAAAGATTTTTTATACCAAAGGAAACTATTGACAAAACAAAAAATCAACATACTGAATAAGAGAAAATATTTGAAAATGATATGCTCTGTAAGGGATTAATATTCAGTACATATAAATAGCTCACACAACTCCTCATCAATGAAAACCAATTCAATTTTTCAAATATGCAAAAGAACTTAATAAACAATTTTCAAAAGAGGAAATGCAGACAGCGAACAGGCACATGACAAGATGTTCAACATTGCTAATCATAAGGGAAATGCAAATCAAAATCACAATGAGCTATCACCTCACATCTGTCAGAATAGCTGACATTAGAAAGAACACAGATAACAAAAGTTGGTGAGGATGTGGAGAAAAGGGAACAGGTGCACTGTTGGTGAGAATGTAAATAGGTGCAGCTACTGTGAAATGCTGTATAGAGATTTCTCAAAAATATTGAAAATGGACTACCACATGACCCAACACACAAAAACACCAATTTGACAAGATACCTGCACCCCAATAATAATAGCAGCATTACGTACAATAGTGAAGATGTGAAAGCAACCAAAGGGCCTATCAACAAATGATTGGACAAAGAAGATGTGGTATATACATAAAAAGAAATGCTACTCAGCCATAGGAAAGAATGAAATTTTGGCATTTGCAGAAACATGGATGGATTGAAGGGCATCTGCTAAGTGAAATAAGTCAGACAAGAAAGACAAATATCATACGCTATCATTTATATATAGAATCTAAAAAATAATACAAATTATTGAATATAACAGAAAAGAAGTAGACTGACAGAGAAAACAAACTAGTGGTTACTAGTGGGGTGGGTGGCAAGGCAATATAGGGATGGGGAGTGGGAGATACAAACCATTGACTGTGAGAGGCTCAGGATATATAGTACCACACAGGGAATATAGCCAATATTTTTTTAATAACTGTAAGTGAAAAGTAACCTTGTGGGAGAGGGAGAGGGTGGGATGATTTGGGAGAATGGCATTGAAACATGTATAATATCATATATGAAATGAATCGCCAGTCCAGGTTTGATGCATGATACTGGCTGCTTGGGGCTGGTGCCCTGGGACAACCCAGAGGGATGGTACAGGGAGGGAGGAGGGAGGGGGGTTCAGGATGGGGAACACGTGTATACCCGTGGCGGATTCATGTTGATGTATGGCAAAACCAATACAATATTGTAAAGTAATTAACCTCCAATTAAAATAAATAAATTTATATAAAAAATAAAATAAAATAAAAATTGAACAATTTTTGAAAAGTTAAAATAAAAAAGAATTGCAGTTTTGTATGAAAGGGTCAGGGCTGTAGAAATGACATTAAAATTAAATCTTAGTATATCAAAATATGAATGCTTCCCAGGTAGCACGGTGGTAAAGGACATGTCTGCCAACGCAGGAGACGCAAGAGACACAGGTTCGATCCTTTGGTCAGGAAGATCCCCTGGGAGGGAAGTGGCAACTCCAGTATTCTTTTCTGGAAATCCCACGGACAGAGAAGCCTGGTGGGCTACAGTCCATGGGGTCGCAAAGAGTTGGATAAGATGGAGCACTACTACTACTACTACTATATCAAAATATATAGTACATGTTTCATAAGTATTGGCTTCATGAATCAGTGAAGTCTCATCAGAAACATTTGGTTAATATGCAGCCACGGTACTACAAATCAAACTGATATATCATTAAATAATCTCCTTTGAAGATATGGTAAAATTACTTAAAATACATTGTCTTTGCCTATAAAACAATGTATTACTTAGGAAAATAACAAAAAAAGATATGTTTTTTCTTCTTTCCACAATATAAGTGTAAAATATATTTTTCTTTATTTAAGGAAAATTAAAGGGAAGTATATTTATAGTTTTGGTATGCAATAGCCTACCAATTTTTTTCTTTTTCAGATACAACTAATTTCAGATGTAAGCAGTGGACCTATTAAGCAGTGCTCCTTGGGGCATCGGAGTCCTTTGCTATATTAAGAGTTACCACATTAATGAAAATTGAAAGTGAAAGTTGTTTAGTCATGTCCATGAATTGCAACCCCCTGGACGGCAGCCCACCAAGCTCCTCTGTCCATTGGATTCTCCAAGCAAGAATACTTTAGGTTGCTATTCCCTTTTCCAGGGGATTTTCCAGACCCAGAGATCAAATACAGGTCTCCTGAATTACAGGCAGATTCTTTACCATTTGAGCCCCTGGGAGAGATCAATTTATTACTGAAAGACCCACTTTAAAATATGTTTGAAAAACAATGGCTTATTTAAAAAAAAAGAAACATGTACCTTTAAAACAGGACTTCTCAGAATCTTTAAAACAGTATTGTGTTGGTTTGTTATGAATTTTTTGAAAGAAGGCAACATGATAAGTATCATCCTATAAACCCATTTTATATTTTTAAAATGTTAATCCTAACATTTGGGATATACACATTGTCTCCTGATGGATTAGGAATTCTTGACCAAGTCAAATAGCCAACCAAATAGTTGGTATGTTCTTTGTTTCCTTCTAATAGATAGTTAAAAAAAGTAAAACTCCAACTTATTAACATAATTATGCCATAATATAAAGGTGAGAGAGAAGGTTTTATAATGAGAAATGACACACCTTTTATTATTAGTATTAAAGGTAATCTTCAATGGAGTGGTAGATTCTATAATGAAATTTCAGATTTTTGGAGAAGCATCTAAAATGACTTAGGACATTCTGGAGTCAAGATGTTTAGGTTTAAATCTGTCTCCACCATACATTGGTTGTATGACTGGGGCCAATTATTTCCCCCCCTTCATTGTATTTTAGTTTTCTCATCTGTAAAATGATAATAAAATGTGTCTCACAGGGTTCAGTTCAGTTCAGTTCAGTCGCTCAGTTGTGTCTGACTCTTTGCAACCCCATGAATCGCAGCACACCAGGCCTCCCTGTCCATCACCAACTCCCGGAGTTCATTCAAATTCACGTCCATCGAGTTGGGGATGCCATCCAGCCATCTCATCCTCTGTCGTTCCCTTCTCCTCCTCCCCCTGTCGCCCCCAATCCCTCCCAGCATCAGAGTCTTTTCCTATGTGTCAACTCTTGGCATGAGGTGGCCAAAGTACTGGAGTTTCAGTTTTAGCATCATTCCTTCCAAAGAACATCCAGGACTGATCTTTAGGATGGACTGGTTGGATCTCCTTGCAATCCAAGGGACTCTCAAGAGTCTTCTCCAACACCACACTTCAAAAACATCAATTCTTTGGCTCTCAGCCTTCTTCACAGTCCAACTCTCACATCCATACATGATACTGGACCCATAGCCTTGACTAGACGGATCTTTTTTTGGCAAAGTAATGTCTCTGCTTTTGAATATGCTATCTAGGTTGGTCATAACTTTTCTTCCAAGGGGTAAGCATCTTTTAATTTCATGGCTGCAGTCACCATCTGCAGTGATTTTTGAGCCCCCCAAAATAAAGTCTGACTCTGTTTCCATTGTTTCCCCATCTATGTCCCAAGAAGTGATGGGACCAGATGCCATGATCTTAGTTTTCTGAAAGTAGGGCTTTAAGCCAACTTTTTCACTTTCCTCTTTCACTTTCACCAAGAGGCTCTTTAGTTCCTCTTCACTTTCTGCCATAAGGGTGGTGTCATCTGCATATCTGAGGTTATTGATATTTCTCCCGGCAATCTTGATTCCAGCTTGTGCTTCTTCCAGCCCAGAGTTTCTCATGATGTATTCTGCATATAAGTTAAATAAGCAGGTTGACAATATACAGCTTTGAGTACGCCTTTTCCTATTTGGAACCAGTCTGTTGTTCCATGGTTACCATGTGTAAATTCATATTTTTAAAGCATTGGTATAAATCAGAGTATGTAAGTTTGTTATAAATAAATGCAGAGTCTTCCACCTGGGATAGGTAAAGAGGCCGCACCACTCTTAGACCTTTATGATATCTTATCTGCTTTCTCTCTGTCGATCCTATCTAAAATTTCATCTCTATCAGTGGATTCTCCCTATCTCCCTCACCTGCTTTAATTTTATTTTTTTCCACAGCATAGGTCACCATCAAAACATCATATATATTATTAATGGTGTTTACTGTCGATCTCCTCCATTTCCAAGCACAAATTTTTCTGTTTACCACTGTGTCACTAGAGACATGTAGAGATAACTTCCTGGAACTAGTCACCTGTAGGATGATTGCAAAATCAATATATGCACATCTTCAGCCCCCAGATGGTTTCATCTCTACTGCTGGGTCCCCCTAGCCTGGGCTTTCTTCTTTCAACATTACACTTTTAAAACAGCCATCTGCTTCGAACAGCACAGTTATTCAGATAACCATGAACTTAAGCACATATTTCAGAACCCAAAGGAAATCAGGAAAAACACCTAAGAGAAATGTGATATTCTGTGCAACTCGCTTCTCTTCCCTTTCCATCAACTTTGTAAGAGATCTGGTTTTATGAAAGAACACCATAAGAATTTGCTACAGGTGTTATGGGTAACAGCTGAAGTACGAGAAAGGGTGTCTGTTAATAAAGGTTAAATAGAGTTTGTTTTAATTTAACAAGCTTAGAAAATTGTATGAAAGCTGTATTAAGGAATAGGTGGCTTTTTAAAAATCAAGTTATCTTTAATCATAATTTTTCTGAAGTTAAACTTGGGAAATGGTTGAGTCAGAAAAGGGTAGAATTCAGTTGGCTAAGACTAGGGACCTGCACAACACGACTTTAGCGTCCTGGCTTTTATCCAGGTAGAAACCTTCACTTCATCACAATTTCAGTCTTAGATATCTACAAACAAAAGTGTCCATGGAAGTTTATTCTATTCTTTCAGCTTTTACACTCTACACAGACACCTTGTTTCTGCCACATTATCTGGATTCGTTAGCGCACTGACACTGTGTCAACTTTGAAAACTGTTCAAGCCATGAGAGGTGTCCTGTTTTCTGTCCCAGGCCATCTGGCTGCCCTTACGTACAATTTGTTCAGCAAAAAAAAAAAAAAAAAAAAAAAGGTGCAGTGGATATGAGTGAATATAAAGTGAGAATGGAAAGTGATGCTATAAAAAGTAGTAAGAAAAAATTGTCTTAATATATTTAGCACTTTCATAGTCTACCTTTTCTTAAATAAAATATTGCTGGTGTGTCTGGCATTATCATATCCTCTTTTAGCTTTTGCATGCTAACTAGTTTAGATGCTCTGCCAACTAATTTCATTCTTATTTTTGCCTAGGATAAGAGACAAAAATTGTCATTAAGAAATGCGAAAGTAAATAGCAAACACTAGAAAATCAGACCTTGAATTATACCTCACAGTAGAATATAAAACAAAAATAATATATTATCTTTTCCATCAATTTTCAAAACACGTGAGCCTGACACTTCGTCCTAACTTTGCTAAAAGCACACCAAATCACTCCTCCATGCAGAGGAATAAGAGAGGAAGCACCATAAACTGAATCAATTGCTTTAACAAAGTTTTTTTTTTTTTAATTGGGAGTTAGTTCAAATTCAGAACATTTGTTCCTCAGTTTATAATATGTTTTCAACTTTTTCCAGTTAAACTACTTTCTTCTTCTTTAATATGAAAGAGGAAGTCATGGATCTCTAACATCCAAATAAAGATGTGAAGAATACCCAGATGCAAAAGAAGCACTTTCACAAAAACAAAGCTCACATGAAAGCATTTAAGACAAGTTTCCTCAGACACCATTTCTCTATCCTGAAAAGTCTACCAATCATTATTCATTAGTCTTGGTCTTGTCCTGATAAGATACTTAGTACTCCTGCTTTTGTTTCTTCATTCATAAACTCTCTCTGATTGCATATAAAAGGTAACTTCTATCCAACAGCCCCCAATAAATGTATCCTTTCAAATGCCCTAGTTGACTAGTTTAACAATCACCACACTGTTCATCACATAAAGATTGTTATTTTTTTTTTCCTTTGGATGCTTACAATCTGTTTCTTGTAAAGTTGAAAGAGGTTGCTTTCTCATGTTGAAAGAAATGACAGCTGTAATTACTCCTACCATTGCAACAGGACGTGGTTCCTGATGTTCAACTACATACTGTACAAAGCAAGAATCTGTTCAAAGTTTTCAAAGATGAGAAAGGGTAATCTCAGAAAAGAAATCAGAGGGTCCTATTTTCACTCCCTAGAAACACAACCTGCAACAACAGGTATATAAAAGATTTTTTTTTTAATTTAAACTTGTTAAAATATAATTGTAAAACTAAGATTATTTTTGCTGTTTTGTTTTTCTTTCACAAATGATGTCTGTGAAGCCTGAGAGTTAAAGTTTGAAAGTGTTAGTGGCTCAGTCGTATCTGACTCTGCTAACCCATGGACTGTAGTCCTCAGACTCCTCTGTCCATGGAATTCTCCAGGCAAGAATATTGGAGTGGATTGCCATTCTCTTTTCCAGGGGATCTTCCCAACCCAGGGATCGAATCCAAGTCTCCTGCACTGGCAGGCAGATTCTTTACCATCTGAGCTAGGAGGGAAGCCCCCTGTAAAGCCTGCTGCTGCTGCTACTGCTGCTAAGTTGCTTCAGTCGTGTCCGATTCTGTGCGACCCCATAGATGGCAGCCCACCAGGCTCCTCTGTCCCTGGGATTCTCCAGGCAAGAACACTAGAGTGGGTTGCCATTTCCTTCTCCAATGCATGAAAGTGAAAAACGAAAGGGAAGCCACTCAGTCATGTCTGACTCTTAGCGACCCCATGGACTGCAGTCCACCAAGTTCCTCTGTTGATGGGATTTTCCAGGCAAGAGTACTAAAGTGGGGTGCCATTGCCTTCTCTGCCTGTGAAGCCTGACATCATTTTTTTAAAAAAAGTATTATTGCTTTTCTTTTTAGGATTTCCATTAACAGTGCAAAAGGAACCTTGAAAATAAAAATGGATTGTTATCATAGGTGACCTAATCTGAAATTTTATTTAAAATTTTTGATTAGTCTCTCATCTGTAGTAGCATCCTTCTGGTTAATATCATACTTGAAATTAATGCATTGTTGGAAAGACTAAATGAAATCCTATACATAATACATATTGTCAGTGCCTGGTATAAGGTAAGCACTCATTAAATGCAACCTAATAATCTTTTTAACATACTTAGAAAAAAAACTATTTCATGCTTCTGTATTTTGAGAAATTTATTAAGTGACATAGATTGAATGAAACCACAGTTACATAAGAAATACTTACTAAGTTATTGAAGAATATACATGATCATTATTCATAATGCAGGAGACTTGGGTTTGACCCCTGGGTTTGTAAGATCCTCTGGAGAAGGGAAAGGCTAACCACTCCAGTATTCTTGCCTGGAGAATTCCACAGACTCTATAGTCCATGAGGTCACAAACAGTTGGACACGACTGAATGACTTTCACTTTCACTATTCATGAGCACTGTTCATTACTTATCAATTGTGTGTGTGTGTATCTGACCCTACCAGCTCAGTTCCTCTAACCCAAGAATCATGTCATATATTTCTCTTTTCCTGTTTAATGTATCATGCTATCAGACACACTCGCAGGAAGTACTTAATAGTGTCACATTGAAAAGACTTAAAAAATTATTTAAACAAATTTAATCTTTAAAAAAACAAAGATCTTATAAGTCTTTTAACAATCATTTTTGTATTGATTAATAGAAACTAATATAAACATCTAAATTATAGATGAAAACAAATTAAAAGCAGATAAGATAGTTTGTGAAGGAAAAGACAATATGACAGGAGGTGCCTCAAGGATGGGCTACATTTGCAGAAAGAGGGAGGAGGAAGGGCTGATATTTAGGGATCAAAGCAGATCTGGCTTGTCCAAAGTCACTGTGGAGGCCAGTGCAAGTGGAGCCACGTGAGGGGGGAGAGGATTAGGTCACTGACGTCACTGGACAGAGATTTTCTGGGCTTTCTAGGCAATTCTAAGGACTTTTACTCTGAATGAGATAGGAAACCATTGGAGGGTGGGAGCATAGTAACTTCAGTTCAGTTCAGTCGCTTAGTCGTGTTCGACTCTTTGTGGCCCCATGGACTGCAGCACACCAGGCTTCCCTTTCCATCACCAACTCCCAGAGCTTGCTCAAACTCATGTCCATTGAGTCGGTGATGCCATCCAACCATCTCATCCTCTGTCGGCCCCTTCACCTCCTGCCTTCAAATTTTCCCAGCATCAGGGTCTTTTACAATAAGTCAGTTCTTCGAACCAGGTAGCCAAAGTATTGGAGCTTCAGCTTCAGCATCAGTCCTTCCAAAGAATATTCGGGACTTATTTCCTTTAGGATTGACTGGTTTGATCTCCTTGCTGTTCAAGGGACTCTCAAGAGTCTTCTTCAACTCCCAGAGCTTGCTCAAACTCATGTCCATTGAGTCGGTGATGCCATCCAACCATCTCATCCTCTGTCGGCCCCTTCACCTCCTGCCTTCAAATTTTCCCAGCATCAGGGTCTTTTACAATAAGTCAGTTCTTCGAACCAGGTAGCCAAAGTATTGGAGCTTCAGCTTCAGCATCAGTCCTTCCAAAGAATATTCGGGACTTATTTCCTTTAGGATTGACTGGTTTGATCTCCTTGCTGTTCAAGGGACTCTCAAGAGTCTTCTTCAACACCACAGTTCAAGAGAATCTTCTTTGGCACTCAGCTTTCTTTATGGTCCAAGTGTTATACTCATAGATAACTATTGAAAAAACCATAGCTTTCACACCAAGGAAACCAGAACTGAAAGAGACACATGTACCCCAATGTTCATTGCGGCACTGTTTATAATAGCCAGGACATGGAAGCAACCTAGATGTCCATCAGCAGATGAATGGATAAGAAAGCTGTGGTACATATACACAATGGAGTATTACTCAGCTATTAAAAAGAATACATTTGAATCAGTTCTAATGTGGTGGATGACACTGGAGCCGATTATACAGAGTGAAGTAAGCCAGAAAGAAAAACACCAATACAGTATACCTACACATATATATGGAATTTAGAATGATGGTAATGATAAACCTGTATGCAAGACAGCAAAAGAGACACAGATGTATAGAATGGCCTTTTGGACTCTGTAGGAGAGGGAGAGG
>SJXQ01002373.1:46208-161384 GCA_006408695.1 Aepyceros melampus | reverse complement strand
AAAACAAAACAAAACAACAACAACAAAAAACCATAGCTTTACTTAGACCTTTGTAGGTAAAGTAATGTCTCTGCTTTTTAATATGCTGTCTAGGTTGGTCATAGCTTTTCCTCCAAGGAGCAAGCATGCTTTAATTTCATGGCTGCAGTCACCATCTGCAGTGATTTTGGAGTTAAGAAAATGTAGCCAATCTGACATTTTAATTTCAAAATGGACTGCAGCTATAAAGGGATAAAGGCAGAAGTAAGCTTAATGTTCACAGTAATCTAGGGAAAAGATGGTGGTGACCCGGCCAGGGTGATAGCAAGGGAGCTGATAAGAAATAGTTATATTCTTAACATATTTTGAAAGGAGAGTCAACACAATTTCACCACCATTGCAAATGAAATGTACAAGGAAAAAAAAAAGGGTCAAAGTTGACTCCAATATTTTTGGTGTGATCACCTGCTAGGAGGAAGTGACCATGAACTGAGATGAGGAAGGCTACAGAAGAAGAATGTTTGTGGAGTGAGGGAGAGAGATAAAGAGGAAATTATTTTTTAATCAGTGTAACTTGAAATATGTTAAGAAGGAAGTTGAAAATAATGAATCTGCATTTTAGAGAATTCTAGAAATGAAGAGCAACAGCAGAGTCAATAAGGAAGGTGTCACTAGTGAGAAAGAAATAAGCAGGAGAGCAAGGTATCTTCTAAACCCCGTGGAGTGGATACAGAACATTCCCTGCTTCTCTCTGACTCATATACACCCTTCAAGATAAAGCTGAACTTGCAGCTTTGAAGGTTTCGCTATCCAACCACTCCAGTTCATTGTGGATATCTTCAGTTTCTAAAAACCTATAGATTTATTGTATACATTGTTGGTATTGTTTAGTCCCTAAGCTGTTGAAAATACTTTTTCAACACTGTGGACTGCAACCCACCAGGTTTCTATGCCCAAGGGATTTTATAGGCAAGAATACTGGAGTGGGTTGCCATTTTCTTCTTCAGGTGATCTTCCTGATCCAGGGATAGAACCTTAATATCCTGCACTGGCAAACAGATTCTTTACTGCTGTGTCACAAGGGACGTTCCCCCTTATCCCCACTGTATACATACTGGTTAATAATTAACAATAGTGAGGTGGTTATTCAATTGTCTAGGTGGCACAGTGGTAAAGAATCCACTTACCGACGCAGGAGACACAGGTTCCATTATTGGGTTGGGAAGATCCCCTGGAGTAGGAGATGGCAACCCACTCTAGCATTCTTGCCTGGAAAATTCTATGGAGAAGCCTGGTGGGCTACAGTCCATGGGGTTGTAGAGTAAGACACAACTTAGAAATATCTATACGTATTTAGATATTTCTCTCCATTCAGCTTATAAATATACAACTAGTGTTTACCAAAAAAAAGACAATAAAATAATTCAATAATTTTATATATAAGTAATAAAAACTGTACATTGAGAGACTCTTTCTAAACTTATCTAGCAAATTGGTTTCAAGAATGCTAGAGTTTAGTCCCTAGTTCATAATGAATGTTTTCAAATTGGTATTAACATATTTATACTCACATCCCCTCTTTCATATAGAAACATACTAACAATTGCCTTGTGATTTTCACATCCATCTTTGTATTAAATATATTCCTATAAACATAAAAGTAATTTTCACTTTGTACTATTTTGTCTTGATTCTGCAAATATATTTGACTAGACAAGCACAATCTTCTAGAAAATTATAAGCTTCTGAAGGTTGAAACAATAAATGAAAGAATAATGATGTGAATTCCAGTTTTGTTTTTTTTCCATAATAAGGGTTTGTATTCCATTAGTCCTCCCTAAAATGTTTAACAGTATGAACCTTTTAGGTCCTGAGAATTATTCATAAATACAGATGAGTAAAATCACCTAGACATCTTGAATGGTCTTGACCCTAAGTTAAAACTTCCATATGTGAAAGGAGGTTGGGGATGGAGAAAGAAGGCCTGTGTAGTTTGAGAGCCTTTAATCATAATAAGCAGCAGCATGAGGGGGTTGTTTTATGTTTAGCAGAAGTAGACAACTGAGAATATTTTGTTAATTCTAGTTTATATGATTTATACATAGTGTGTTGCCTCATATCGTTAATTGATCTTGAGACAGGATTTGTAATTGTATCAGATAAGGCAGAGAATACATAGGTATAAATTAATATGCACACCATAATGATGATGATTGCTTTTGTGATCTCAGCAAAAATGAGTTAAAATATCCAGGAATGTATGTGAAATAATATAAATAATCCAATTCATAATATCAAGGTGGGACAGCAGTCTTTATCAACTCAAAACCTCCTTTCAAACAATATCGCATTTTTGGATATTTTTTCAACATAAGACATCTATGATTTCAAGAATAAAAAATTCCAATTTCAGGCTCCAGTAAATGTCTCTCACTCTTTCTAAAAGTAAAGGTAAATAGGTCGCTACAAGCAGAATTTGGAAGAATATTTTCCTTTCTTGAGTTTCAGGGTATACCATACTATGAAATGAATTGGCAAATTTCATGTATTGATATTTAATGTCTATATTTTATTTAATTTCTATGAGTACAAATGCTATGCTTTTATACAGAATGCATAATATGTATTTTATGCACATATCTATACTAGACTTAGGTTTTTCTATAATATTATACAGTTGGTATATTAATAATCATTTTCTACTAGAGATGGGACCTAGAAAATCTTCACTAATATACAAGGTTTAATTTTCTCACATTAAGAGCCTAGAAGCAGACAGTTGTGTCTGCTCTGGCAGTTCCTTGCAATCCTCAGTGGGCCAGGCTTCTTTCAGCTCTTTCCTACACTGCTCCAGTATGTGGCTCACATTCTGGTATTACAAGATCACTGCTTAGTGCCAGACAATACCAAAATGCCAGATTTCTGTACAGCATCTTCTTAGAAGTCCCATACCCCTGCTTATATCAAATGAATCAAAACTTTGTCATTTGTACAAAATTTGTCTTGATAGAATCTGGGGAATGTACTCCTCCAGCATGATACAATGTCAGTCAGAATAAAGTAGCAGTTCTTATTAGGAGAAAGGATTGAATGGATTTTGGAACAGGCAATTAGATACAAAGGAGGCACACAATCCAGCTGTGATAACTGGATCTACCTTTCTGTTGCTTTTATGATCATCAATTGCCCCATTCCCCTTATAATAATACTTAATTTGTTCATAATATTTCTCTCAATTCCAAAATTAAAGCATTGAGCATGCCTTCTCCCATAGTATTTAATCTAGAGCATAACCAAGAAAAGGTGTTAGAACTTGTCCAAACTTATAAGCAGCAAATCCTTTACTAAAGACGTTAAATTTATGAATGTCAGACAGATACATATGATGCTATATTCTCCCTGTATCAACCTGTCATTTTGACTGTTTTATATGAGGTAAGCAATTAATGGCATGGAAAAAACAATATATATCAAATTCATATTGATAACTAATAACATTTCAGTAGCATAGAATGTTAATTTATTATCAATATTTTGAAGTTTTCTCAAAGCTGTACACATGTGTTTGGAGAAGTTATATTAATTTTCAAATTCTGGAAATGACCGTTAATAATAAAATGAAGAATGTCATTTATTATCTACATTAGCAGATCTCCAAAATGAGATAAATTCACCCTGGCTATTGATATTTGTTTTAGCCTTTTAGATTTCTTCTTTCTTCAATATGTGATGTACATTATTATCTGTCTATATATATAATGTAAACTAGACTGCATATATAAAAGGAATACATGTCAAATTTTATTGTCCAAATTTCCTGAAGACTGCTGATTTTGCATCAAGTTCAGAATTCAAGGCATTTGTTTCAGTGATCGAACGAACATGGATATCTAGATTAGACACAACTGAACTTAGTAAGTATTTAATTAATCATGAGGTCATTCACGTGCCACCGAAATATATCCTCTTTTTCTATACCAACTGTGTCACTGAACAGAGAGCCAGAAATATGAGGAATGGATATACAGCAACAGGACCTATTGCTGACGGTAGATTGTAGTCATACTTGAATGCTTCCCTGGTGGCCAAGTGATAAAGAATCTGCCTGCCATGAGGGAGACATGGATTTAATCCCTGGGTCAGGGAGATTCCCATGAAGGAGGAAATGGCAACCCAGTCCAGTATTCTTGCCTGGCAATCCCATGGACCAAGCTGGCAGGCTACAGTCCACGAGGTCGCCAAAGAGTTGGATATGACTTAGAGACTAAACAACAATGGTGAGAACAAACTGGTATTTGTACTTAGGAATACATTTTGGTGCCTTTACTTGTGTATTCTACTAAGGGGGGGGGGGGGGGGAGGTGGGGGTCGGGATTGGGAGTTCATGTACACTCGTGGCTGATCCATGTCGATGTGTAGCAAAACGAATACAGTATTGTAAAGCAAAACAAACTAAAAAAATTAAAAATTAATTAAAAAAAGATTGAAAACTTTTATATTTCTGTGGGATTTCTATAGTGACTTTTCTTACTTTTTCTATGCATTTAATATAGGCAGTTTTCCAATAAGTATATCTTCACTGTTGCTAGGTTGAAATATAGCAACAGTTAATATGAACATTGAAAAAATTAAAATATTTGAGAAAGAATATTAAGCAAGTAGTGAATAATTTTATATGAATAAAAAGAAACAATAAATCAGGATTGATTCAAAGGTCTTGACAATAGGTGGCCAAGTAGATATTTAATGCATTAGCTCAGAGAAAGAAAACAGAAGAAAGAGTAGATTAAAAAAATAAAAAACATATTTGAGGTATTTCAACATTTCATTCAGTGAGGAAGATGCAAATTATTGACTATTACAAATTCAGATAAATTTATGAAGAAAAAGCCATAAGATCTTCCAAATATCTGGAGATCATTCAATATTATTTTAAATAACTTCTATAAGAATCAATTTATTGAAATAATGCTGCAATGAACATTAGGCCATATACATTTTTTCAAATTGATTTTTTTCATTTTGTTCAGATAAATATTCAGAAGCATAATTGCTAAATTGTATGGTAATTCTATTTTTTAATTTTTTAGGACCTTCTATACTGTTTTCCACAGTGGTTGCACCAATTTGCATTCCCACAAACAATGCATAGTTTACCTTTTCTCTACATCCTTGCCAATACTTATTTTTTATTATCTTTTTGATGATAGTCATTCTAACATATGTGAGGTTGTCTTCTCTGGAAAAATATCTATTCAGGTTCTCTGCCCATTTTTTAATCAGGTTTCTTTTGCTTTTGTGATGTAGAGTTGTATTAGTTCTTGCTCTTCATCTTGGATAGGAATCTCTTATCAGATTTGTGAATATCTTATCCCATTCAGTAGGCTGTTTTTTTGTTGTTGATGGTTTCCTTTACTGTGGAAAAGCTTTAAAGCTTGATGTAGCATCCTTCACAATAGTTAAGATATGGAAGCAACCTAGGTGTCCATTGGTAGATGAATGGATAAGGAAGATGTGGTATATATATATACAATGGAATATTAGTCACAAAAAATAAAGTAAAAGCTTTCCATTTATGATAACATGGGTGGACCTACAGAGTATTAGGCTAAGTGAAATAAGTCAGATAGAGAAAGACAAATACTGTAAAAGTCCACCTATATATGGAATCAAAAAAAAACAAACAGACAAGCTAGAAACAGACATATGATACGGAGAACAAGCTATTATTTGCTAGAGGGGAGGAGGGTAAAAGTTAGACAAATTAGGCAAAGGGGATTAAGAGATACACACTTCTAGTTATAAAATTAAAAAGTCAGTGATATAATGTATAGCATGTTGAAATAGTCAATAATATTGCAATAACTTTGTATGTTGACAAATGATAACTAGATTTTTATGGTGATCATTTCATAATATATAAAAATACTGAATCCCAGTGTTATACATCCGAAATTAATATAATGATGTATATTAACTATACTTCAATTTTTAAAAACTGGTTTAGCTCAAAGAGCTTTCCTACCTGAAAAATGACTGAGTCCACATAAGAGAATGGTTGGTGTTTGTAATGGACATTATTTATAAAAGTTTTCTATATGTTTACTTGAAGAATCTCTATATAAAAGAAAAAACATTATATGTGTGTGTGTGTCAATATGTCTGTATCTCTATATGTGTGGATATGCACATATACAACTTAAATTTCTAACACATTTTATTTAGAAAAAAGTAAAGCAACTTTATTAGGAACAAAATTTTGAGAACAGTGACTTTAAGCAAAAGAATATCAGTTTTCCAAACCTTTCCCTCCTCCTTTCTCTCTTTCTCAAACAGGCCACCGGAGTGGGGGAAGGAGAATGTTCTTCATACATTTTAGAGGGTTTCTCAGGTGGTGCAGTGGTAAAGAATCCACCTGCCACTGAAGGAGATGCAGTAGACTTGGGTCTGATCCCTGGGTTGAGAAGATCCCCTCGAGGAGGAAATGGTAACCCACTCCAGTATTCTTGCCTGAAAAGTCCCATAGACAGAGAAGCATGGCTGGCAACAGGCCATGGGGTTGCAAAGAGTCAGACATAACTGAGCATGAATGTGTGTGTAGCTGCATACTTTTTAGAAATCATTTTTTCTTTCTGTGAAGAAAAAGAAATGTGTCTACTTTATGAAGGTATATTTAATTTTATTTTTATCTTGTTGAATGTTCTATGAAATACTGTGGCATTATCAATTGCATGCTAGTAATACTATAGGAAAGATACGATTATAATTCCCTAACTTGTTTTAAAGTATACATCTAACATCGATTGATCAACTGTTATATTTAAATCAGTAGGCTGTGCCTATTCTGACTTTTTTACAACTCTCATAAACTCTCATCTTAATAATTTGTCTTGGGAATTAAGAAGTATAAACAATTGCAGTTCACCATGACCAATTCAACTCATTTTCTGAACAGATTCAAACTGTTCAGAAAATGAGAAGTAAACCTAATATCTGAGACTCTATTTTACCAAAAATAAATAATTGAATGGTATTGAAAAACTAACAAAAATTTAAAAGAACTACACCATGTCCTTTTACAAGTGATGCTATGCAAAGAAAGGAAGGCTTACTATGTTTAGATATCACCTAAAGTAAACTGCACTGAAAATTCTGTAATAATTTCAGAGTCAGAATTATGTGAAACAACATAAAATGGGTTCAAAAAATAAGCAGTCCTCATTAAGTAGAAAATGAAATGAGCATAAAGACAAAAACATTTTTGGTAAACTTAGAAATCAAAACATGTTTAAAACTGGAAGTATAAATTGAAAGTCAAAGCAATATAAAGCAGCATCATACATAGAGGAAACTTAAATGCACATTGCTAAGTGAATGAAGCTATTCTGGAAAGGTTACACACAATATTATCCCACCCTTAGGACATTTTAGAAAAGGAAAAATATAGAGAATGAAAAGATCAGTGTTGCCACAGAAGGGGGAAAGGATGAATAGGTACAGCACGGGGGATCTGTAGCGTAGAGAAAACATTCTCTGTGATAATGAAACCATGTGCACATACATCATGCAGGTGGCAAAACCTAGGAAACTGTACAACATGAAGAGTGCTCTCTAATGTAAACTTTGGACTTAGCTAAAATAATGCATCATATTGCTTCATCAAATTTAACATATTACAGCATTGCAAGATGTTAATTATTGGGGAACCCAGGGAAGGGGAAAATCTATGTGAATTCTCTGTACAGTGTATAGTGTACTCTCTGTTCAACTTTTCTATAAATCTAAAGTTGTTCTATGAAATAAACTCTATTATTTTGAAAAACAAACTGATGAGAGTTAAACTTATACATGGTAATACACATTAATGAATAAAAACTGACAGAAAAATTTTCATACTAAATGCAATGGGGTAAACTAGATTGGATACTGGAAAAGAAAGATGTTAGTAGAAAAACTGAGGAACTAAAAAAAAAATGTAGTTTAGTTAATAGTAATGTATCAGTGTGAATCTCTTAGTTTTTAGAAACATTACCATATGCATTAAGACATTTTTAAACTTTTTATTTTAGATTGGAGTAGAGTTGATTAACGGGCTGTCTTGGTAGCTCAGAAGGTAAAGTATCCACCTGCAATGTGGGAGACCTGGGTTCGATCCCTGGATTGGGAAGATCCCCTGGAAAAGGGCATGGCAATCCATTTCAGTATACTTTCCTGGAGAATTCCTATGGACAGAGGAGCCTGGCAAGCTGTAGTCGTAGTCCATGGGGTTGCAAAGAGTCAGACATGACTGAGCAACTAAGCACAAGACACAGCACACGTAGTTGATTAACAATATCGTGATGAAGTATACAGCAAAGTGATTCAGTTGTATATATATTTACATGTATCTATTCTTTTCTTCACAGAAAACCATGATGTTTTCTCTGATTCAGATAACCAAGATGGTGTAGTTACTCACCTAGAGCCAGACATTCTGGAGTGTGACATTAAGTGGGCCTTAGGAAGCATTTCTATGAACAAAGCTACTGGAGGTCATGGAATTCCAGCTGAGCTAGTTCAAATCCTAAAAGATGATGCTGTTAAAGTGTTGTACTCATTATATCAGCAGATTTGGAAAACTCAGCATTGGCCATAGGACTGGAAAAGGTCAGTTTTCATTTCAATTCCAAAGAAAAGCAATGCCAAAGAATGTTCAAATTACCGTATAATTACACTCATTTCACATGCCAGCAAGATTATGCTAAAAATCTTGCCAGCTAGGCTTCAGCAGTACATGAACTGAGAACTTCCAGATATACAAACTGGATTTAGAAAAGGCAGAGGAACCAGAGATCAAATTGCCAACTGGATCATAGAAAAAGAAAAAGCAAGAGGATTCCAAAAAAACATCTACTTATGCTTCATTGCCTGGCAAAGCCTTTGACTGTGTCACAACAAACTGTGGTAGATTCTTGAAGAGATGGGAATATCAGACCACATTACGTGCCTCCTGGGAAACCTAAAGGCAGGACAAGAAGCAACTGGTAGAACTAGCCATGGAACAATGGACTGGTTCAAAATTGGGAAAGGAGTGCATCAAGGCTACATATTGTCACTGTGCTTATTTAACTTATATGCAGAGTACATCATGTGAAATGCCAAGGTGGATGAATCTAAAACTGGAATCGAGATTGCTGGGAGAGATATCTACAATCTCAGATACGCAGATGATGTCACTTAAATGGCAGAAAGAAGAGAGGAACTAAAGAGCCTCTTGATGAAAGTAAAAAAGGAGAGTGAAAAACTTGACCTAAAACTCAATATTCAAAAACCAAAGATCAGGACATCTAGGAAAAGTGTGGAAACAGTGTCAGATATTTTCTTGTGCTCCAAAATTGCTGCAGACAGTGACTGCAGTCATGAAGTTAAAAGACACTCGCTTCTTGGAAGAATAGCTATGGCAAACCAAGACTGTATTAAAAAGCAGAGACATACACTTTGCAGACAAAGCTACAGTTTTTCCATTAGTACTATATGCGGTTGGATCCCTGGAATGGTAAGATCCTGTGAAGAAGGAAATGGCAATCCACTCCAGTATTCCTGCTGGGGAAATACTATGGACAGAGGAATTTGGCAAGTTATGTCCAGGAGGTCATAAAATGAGTCAGACACAACTTAGCAATTAAACAACAACAAAAAATTATTCCAAAAGAGCCAAAATGTAAAGACCAGAATAAAATATGGTTATGAAAGAGTCAGACACGACTGAGCGACTGAACTGAACTGAACTGTTGAAATAACCAACATCTAGAATGAAATGTCCAAACACTGACTGACTGTATTCCCCTTTGGCTCTGAAAGCTGACTGTATTAAAGAGGAATTTGGCAAGTTATGTCCAGGAGGTCATAAAATGAGTCAGACACAACTTAGCAATTAAACAACAACAAAAAATTATTCCAAAAGAGCCAAAATGTAAAGACCAGAATAAAATATGGTTATGAAAGAGTCAGACACGACTGAGCGACTGAACTGAACTGAACTGTTGAAATAACCAACATCTAGAATGAAATGTCCAAACACTGACTGACTGTATTCCCCTTTGGCTCTGAAAGCTGACTGTATTATACACGAACAAGACAAACTATACATCTGGAAGTTCACGGTTCAAGTATTGCTGAAGCCTGACTTGGAGAACTTTGAACATTACTAGCGTGTGAGATGAGTGCAATTGTGCGGTAGTTTGAGCATTCTTTGGCATTGCCTCTCTTTGGGATTGGAATGAAAACTGACCTTTTCCAGTCCTATGGCCACTGCTGAGTTTTCCAAATTTGCTGGCATATTGAGTGCAGCACTTTCACATAACCTCAGATATGCAGATGACACCACCCTTATGGCAGAAAGTGAAGAAGAACTAAAAAGCCTCTTGATGAAAGTGAAAGAGGAGAGTGAAAAAGTTGGCTTAAAGCTCAACATTCAGAAAACTAAGATCATGGCATCTGGTCCCATCACTCCATGGGAAATAGATGAGGAAACAGTGTCAGACTTTATTTTGAGGGGCTCCAAAAATCACTGCAGATGCTGATTGCAGCCATGAAATTAAAAGACGCTAACTCCTTGGAAGGAAAGTTATGACCAACCTAGACAGCATATTGAAAAGCAGAGATATTGCTTTGCCAACAAAGGTCCATTTAGTCAAGGCTAAGGTTTTTCCTGTGATCATGTATGGATGTGAGAGTTGGACTATAAAGAAAGCTGAGCGCTGAAGAATTGATGCTTTTGAACTGTGGTGTTGGAGAAGACTCTTGAGAGTCCCTTGGACTGCAAGGAGATCCAACCAGTCCTTCCTAAAGATCATTCCTGGGTGTTTATTGGAAGGCTGATGCTGAAGCTGAAACTCCAATACTTTGGCCGCCTCATGTGAAGAGTTGATGCATTGGAAAAGATCTTGATGCTGGGAGGGATTGGGGGCAGGAGGAGAAGGGGATGACAGAGGATGAGATTGCTGGATGGCATCACCGACTCTATGGACATGAGTTTTGGTGAACCCAGGAGTTGATGATGGACAGGGAGGCCTGGCATGCTGTGATTCATGGGGTCACAAGGAGTCAGACACGACTGAGTGACTGAACTGAACTGATACTAGTGTACTAGAAACACCATGAGACACTGAAGGACAGGGAAGCCTGGCGTGCTGCAGTACGTGGGATCACAAAGAGTCAAACATGACTTGGCAATTGAATAATAACAACAAAGAAACTCCTTGCAGGCAGTGATTTTTTTCTCATTCTCTTTTGACTCTAAATTGTCTAGCAAAGGAAGTGCTTATATATGTTCAATGACTGATTCTCAATTATCTAGAATCAAATGACGCAAATATCTTCTGAAGCCACTTTTTAAAACAGCTTATGTTGTATTAATTAAAATAACAGTTTTTTCTTTACTATTTCTCACAAGTCACATTACATATTCCAAAAAAAAGCTAATAAATTATTACAGAAAAGCAAAGAGAAATCTAGCCTCATTAAAAATATTTTTTTCTCCCAAACTATGTAGATCCTTTTGTAAGGCAAGTTTTTCATTTTTCAGATTCATTATATTTTACAAAATACCCTGTATGTAACATTTAGTGATTCTTCCATATTTTGGTATCTACTAATTAGCTGAGAGGTCATTAGGGATTTCCCCATCCTATTGTTAAACACATTACATTTCATTAACTGTTCTGTCAACTTAAGTTTTTAAATAATTGTTAGCACTGTGCTAGGTTCATGATCTTTTCTGAAGAACCAAAGAATGAGCCCCTGATGGATGAGGTTATTGAAAGCCTTGGTGAATCAGAGATCTAAATTAGTACACTAAATCTCAATTAATTATAAGAATAAAAGTTAGTTATATAAAATTTAAAGAAATAGTTGTTCTTTACATAAAAAAAAGATACCCTTCTTTTCTACACCTTGACCAGGGTATTTCATGAGAGATATATGTTGTAATTTTCCAAGGTAACAATTCAGACTTACATCTGTTTCCTAAGGAACATATAAACTTAAGTAACATATCTCATTTCAATTTTTGCTTGTAAGTGGCTTGAGATGTTTCATGCTATATTTATTTATACTCACTTGCTATGGAACATCTGCTTCTATAACAGGTTATAAACAATATCCCTCTCCTGTTTAAACATTGTTGAAAATACCTACCTATATCTCTGTTGAAAATCATAATTTCTACAACTTATATCTAATAATATCAGTGTTTTTTCAAAGGAAAATTGATTGCTGAGAGAAAAACTATCTGGTGAACATTTTCTAAAGTTTGTCACTGGTTAAAATTCTATTCAAAATTTGTCTTTTATTTTCTATTTCTCCCTTGTCTATCACATATCATGAGTGTATTCTATAATGCTTATCTAGAAATTACCTTTTTTATACTGTAGATACCATTTATTATAAAATTAATAACGAAATTAAAAGTTTACTTTTGTTTTTATGTATCCTTTACTGACAAAATACCCATAGCTGGATCTGCCCAAACTCTAAAAGTATATTATATGACTCTGCATCTGTGACCTTCCATTTGAAAATTTAATCTGCATAGAATCTATTTTTTTCTGTAATTTAGAACTTATAACATCAGGGCAATGATACAGAATTTCAAATGTAATGGCACATAACATACTACTAGGTATATATATGTTATAGACATATATCTGTGAGTGTGCATATACATACATAAATATAAATAAATATGTCATTCATTAGCAATACAATTCATATCTATAGGAATACTGTTCAATAGTTGATTCTGAAGAACACTAAAAGTCAAGAAACTTTAATCTAGGAGAAACTAAGATACATATCAGTCATCATCAATAACATGCAATATCATAGAAATTACCCTAAAATTCTCCATATCATATATCCAGTTGACACCATTTCTTATTGGACATCATAAATGACCAGTATCCATAACTTCCATTCTATACCATCCCAGATATCTTTCTTGGATGATCTTAATAAACCAACTGTTCTTTCCATCTCTATTTTAAGTCCACAGAGTGAACTTCCTAATTTCTAGACTGCTGAACAATTTCCATTAAAAGAATTCCAACCCTCTGACATGGTGTGAGGCTTTTCACAATCCAGGATAATTCTGTTTTTCCCTTCACAAATTCCATGTTCTGCTCTTCTCTACACTACTTTCAGAATACATGAGCTATATTTTTTTCTCAGCATACAATGCTATTTTATAGTCTGTGTTTTGTGTATGTGATGCCCAATCACATATACCTGGTAAATTACTATTTATCTTTAAAGCTTCGCATACTTTACTCTTGACATAGTTTACTCTGACTCATGTTAAGCAGAGCTGATGAAACACATTACATTATTATTGAATCACTGTGTATCTTAATTGATGACTATCACTATATTGTAATTACTGCTCCATGCATTCTCTTCCACTAGATTGTTTGTCAAGGAAATGGCTTCATTAACTCTCTTACAATAGGCGGCATAGAATAATGGAAACGTACATAATGTTAAAAGTCAGACTACTTGGTTTTATGTACTTTGGCCACCTCATGTGAAGAGTTGACTCATTGGAAAAGACTCTGATGCTGGGAGGGATTGGGGGCAGGAGGAGAAGGGGACGACCGAGGATGAGATGGCTGGATGGCCTCACTGACTCGATAGACATGAGTCTGAGTGAACTCCGGGAGTTGGTGATGGACAGGGAGGCCTGGCGTGCTGCGATACATGGGGCCGCAAAGAGTCGGACACGACTGAGCGACTGAACTGAACTGAACTCTCTTACAATAGGCAGTATAGAATAATGGTAATGTACATAATGTAAAAAGTCAGACTACCTGGTTTTATTCCTGACTCCATCACTTACTAAGTGCGTGATCTTGTTTAGTTATTTAAATTTGGAAGTAGGGCTTATTTTTTCTGTAAAATGGGAGTAAAACATTATGACTGGTGTGAGAATTAAACAAGTTGACATATGGAAAGCACTACAAACAGAGCACAGCACATTGTAGAAATATTAGCAATGGGTATTGTTTCTTGCATCTTTTACTGCCTTTGATAGTAGCAGTACATAGCAGGAGCTCAAGCAGTTACTAAACAGAATGAATAAATTCCAATACACTGAAGCTGTCCAAGCCCCGTTTATACCACATAAACCATTCAGAATTTGATTCCAAAAAATAATGTGACTCCACAGAATTTCCTTTCTAAAATAATGTTAGCATCCTTAGTTCTTCCCATAGTGTTTACCACTACAGAGATTGTCTTTGAATTAGGATCATAAATTTCAGAAATGAAGAAGTATTTATTTTAGAGGAGATTATTACCATGGCAAAGAATACCACAAAATATTTCTTGGGTTATAAAACTCCTGCCCTGATTTTTACATTCTAGTTTCCAAAATCTGCTGAAAAACTAACTTGCTATCCTAACTTATAATTATCACATTACAGAAAGCTACATAAGAATGACATCTATTTCTATAAAAATATTCCATAAAAATTACTGTTGAGAAGGCAAAAATATTCCTAATAATTTTGAGATGTTTAAAATCTTGAGGATTTATTGGTTAGAAGATAACACATTTAAGCCTTCTATTTGAAGACTAGTCACATTAAAATGATGTACTAATTTTTTTAAAGATCTCAAAACATTCATTGGTTCTTATGAAAACTGAGAGTAATGAGATTTGTTTTGATTATGAGCTAACATACAAAACTACTCTTTCGATGCAAGTACAGTTATATTTGAATCTAAGCTAAAATCAATTTTTAGTTGTCAGAGAATGAGTTAAGAATTTTTAGGCAGAAAGTGACATCTCAGTCCCTGGATCATAAATCACATTGTGATGAGAGGATAGGGATACATGAGAGAATGGAGAGCTAATAATAATCCTATACAACCCAATTTTCCTCGTGGCCTTACGAAAGATCAGCATTTTTCAACTGCTGAGAAAAGAGCAAAACACTGACTGATGTGTCCCAAGATTTTCTTATTCTTTAGGGTACTGTAAGAAAGACATTCAGACACAATAGTCCTGAAATTCTGTGAAATGTAGTCTCTTCCACATTAAACCACATAATCTTGAATCTTTCTTTGGTACTATCCTCAGAAAAGACAGAAAGGATTAATGAAAGACTACTAAACAGACCCAGAAAACAACGACTTGGAGGATGACCTTGAGGGTCTCTGAGCTTCAGCTGCTTGTCTGTGTAATTAAGGAATTGCAGTAGATGATTTCTAAAGTCCCTGCTGGCTCCAACACTGATTACTCATTCAAATATATGCTACTGCTTCCAATAAGAAAAAAATATGCCCCCTTTATAAGAAAGTGAAGCAGCTCTATCAACTAACATTTTCACAAAATTCTATATAGTAATCCTTGGTTTAGGACTACATTGTTACTTGTTTTTCAACACTCAAGAGAATGAGTAAATTAAAATTGAAATTATCACTGATTCTACTTTAAAAACTGATTACCCAGCACATCCATCTATTCAGGATAGACATGACAAACGGTTTTATAGCGCAGTGTACAAAATTGATTCATATCATCCATGAGCTTTAAACTCCATTGAAGACTTTTGAAGATCAATGTTTATGACTACCAGATGCCTTGATATTCATGGCACTAAGTATCCAAGTGTAGACTAAGAGTTAAGGTTCTTCGAAACCACCACGCTGTGTCTCTCCTCTCTTCCTGCCTAGCTGAATCTCCCTGGTTGCTGGATTCATGGTCTTGTATCTTCATGTTGAGAAAAAACATCACTCTTTACATTTGTCTAAAGTTTGAAAAATTCCAGACAAAGGAGCCCGATGGGCTACAGTCCATAAGGTCCTGAAGAGTTGGACATAATTGACTGACTGAGCATGCATGGGCCACAAAAATGTTAACTTATTCTCAGCCCTATACCCAAAAGAACATTAACTGGTATTGTCACTTGGAAGGGAAATTTGATTACATTTGCCAAGCATCTTATGCCCTCTTTTTTTTCCTTTTGCTTTGTCTTCCTTAGTTCATTAATTTTTTTTTTGTAGAGTTTCCCAAGGTCTTACAACTTACACAATTCAGCAAATTTGGTTTCTCTTTGTTTTAAACCTTTATTATAAAAATGATCTATTAATAAAAATTCTTTTTTTTTAAATATCCCTTCTTGGAGTGTCAGTAAGATAATGAAAATTTAGCCTATGCCAAATCACTAAGATACATAATTAGAAGAATAGAGGGCTGACCCTTGGTTTCTATAATCTATTCTGAGAACTTTTACAGTGATTTCCAACTGCTTTTTCTGACTCCTGTCTGTTCTTTGATTACAACATCCTCCATAATCACCTCCATAATTGCTATGAACAAAGCTAGTGGAGCTGATGGAATGCCAGTTGAGCTGTTTCAAATCCTGAAAGATGATGCTGTGAAAGTGATGCACTCAATATGCCAGCAAATCTGGAAAACTCAGCAGTGGCCACAGGACTGGAAAAGGTCAATTTTCATTCCAGTCCCAAAGAAAGGCAATGTCAAAGAATGCTCAAACTACTGCACAATTGCAATCATCTCACATGCTAGTAAAGTAATGCTCAAAATTCTCCAAGCCAGGCTTCAGCAGTATGTGAACCGTGAACTTCCAGATATTAAAGCTGGTTTTAGAAAAGGCAGAGGAACCAGAGATAAATTGCCAACATCCACTGGATCATCGAAAAAGCAAGAGAGTTCCAGAAAAACATCTATTCTGCTTTATTGACTATGCCAACGCCGTTGACTGTGTGGATCACAATAAACTGTGGCAAATTCTGAAAGAGATGGGAATACCAGACCACCTGAGCTGCCTCTTGAGAAACCTATATGTAGGTCAGGAAGCAACAGTTAGAACTGGACATGGAACAACAGTCTGGTTCTAAATAAGAAAAGGAGTACATTAAGGCTATATATTGTCACTCTGCTTATTTAACTTCTATGTAGAGTACATCATGAGAAACACTGGGCTGGAGAAGCACAAGCTGGAATCAAGATTGCCAGGAGAAATATCAGTAACCTCAGATATGCAGATGACATCACCCTTATGNCTAAATAAGAAAAGGAGTACATCAAGGCTATATATTGTCACTCTGCTTATTTAACTTCTATGTAGAGTACATCATGAGAAACACTGGGCTGGAGAAGCACAAGCTGGAATCAAGATTGCCAGGAGAAATATCAGTAACCTCAGATATGCAGATGACATCACCCTTATGGTAGAAAGTGAAGAGGAACTAAAAAGCCTCTTGATGAAAGTGAAAGAGGAGAGTGAAAAAGTTGGCTTAAAGCTCAACACTCAGAAAACTAAGATCATGGCTTCTGGTCCGATCACTTCATGGGAAATAGATGGGGAAGCAGTGGAAACAGTGTCAGACTTTATTTTTGGGGGCTCCAAAATCACTGCAGATGGTGATTGGAGCCATGAAATTAAAAGACACTTACTCCTTGGAAGAAAAGTTATGACCAATCTAGATAGCATATTGAAAAGCAGAGACATTACTTTGCCAACAAAGGTCCATCTAGTCAAAGCTATAGTTTTTCTAGTGTTCATGTATGGATGTGAGAGTTGGACTGTGAAGAAGGCTGAGCACCAAAGAACTGATGCTTTTGAACTGTGGTGTTGGAGAAGACTCTTGAGAGTCCCTGGACTGCAAGGAGATCCAACCAGTCCATCCTAAAGGAGATCAGCCCTGGGATTTCTTTGGAAGGAATGATGCTGAAGCTGAAACTCCAGTACTTTGGCCACCTCATGTGAAGAGTTGACTCATTGGAAAAGACTGATGCTGGAAGGGATTAGGGGAGGAGGAAAAGGGGACCACAGAAGATGAGATGGCTGGATGGCATCACCAACTTGATGGACGTGAGTTTGAGTGCACTCCGGGAGTTGGTGATGGACAGGGAGGCCTGGCGTGCTGCAATTCATGGGGTTGCAGAGTCGGACACAACTGAGTGACTGGATTGAACTGAACCGAACTAATAATCATCTCTTTAAAATATGGCCTTTGAATATTCTCCAATATCTTTAGTGGGGCACATAAAATCTATTATAAGCTGATCTCAGTAACTTTCTAGAATGTTTCATATTCATTTTCCAGACAAATTTAAATTCAAGTAACTCTTTGATGAGGAATTTTCATATTCCGTATTCCAATTTCACTATCACTTAATTTATGGCTTTTCTAGTCTTTTGGCTTTAATGTTATCTCTTTTTTTGTGAGCAATGGATGCAAATGTATAAATATCTTCAGCATTTACAAATACTGAAGCTACTACAATCAACTCAAACTGAGCTCCAAGATTACATGAGAGAAACTTGAGAATGCCAAAATGAATTCCTATTACAAAAGTGCTAAGAATAGATTCCTTGAGTGGCTGGTAAAATGCTATTTTTCCTGCTATGTGTTTATTGTAATATCCTAATTTTAAAATATCCAGAACTATATTTATCATGAATTATGCATAGTGCTACATCAAGAGTTTGGAACAAACTACAGCACAGCACCATATCAATCAGCAGTCAATTATGTTCATAAGTAATACCTGTTTCATTATAGCAGATAATGATTTTCTAGCACAGTGATTCCCAAAGTTGAACAGCATGAGAATCACATAGAAAGCCTGTGAAAAAACAGATTGCTGAACCCTGATCCCAGCATTTGTAACATAGTAGTAGGTCTTAGTTAGAAACCCAGAATTATGCATTTCTAATAATTATTGTTTAAAAATTAAAAACAATTTCAACATATTAGTTTATATAGATACAGCTATATATGTCTCTGTAGTTTAATATATATATATATGTAGTTTTATATAACTGTATATACATAACATAGGAGAAGGCAATGGCACCCCACTCCAGTACTCTTGCCTGGAAAATCCCATGGATGGAGGAGCCTGGTGGGCTGCAGTCCATGGGGTCATTAAGAGTCAGGCACGACTGAACGACTTCACTTTCACTTTTCACTTTCATGCGTTGGAGAAGGAAATGACAACCCACTCCAGTGTTCTTGCCTGGAGAATCCCAGGGATGGGGGAGCCTGGTGGGCTGCTGTCTATGGGGTCGAACAGAGTCGGACACGACTGAAGTGACTTACAGTGTATACATAACATATATGTGTGTGTTGTGTATGGTAAGCTGCCTTATTACCAGAATGAATAAAACAAACTTGTAAACAGGCTATTCAGAAAATTCAGTATACTATCCCCCTTGATGTTTTTCTTCTTATGTCCCATGTAGAAGGGATAAATGATTTTAGCAAGTCCCAAGATAAAGTGAACATCACTAGCAAAAAACAAACAAAACTGATGGTAATCAGTGAGCTACAAAATTTGCAGAAATACTTGAAGTGGCTGTGTTGTAAATGTTCTCAGGTCCAATGGCTATCATTTGGGACATGGGACTTATTTAAACAGTGTTTTATGCCATATTTTTTTACAGGCCAAATTTAATTTCTTAAAAAAAAAAATCTTTCAAAAGAAATGAAACACCGGTGAGTAATAAACCTAAAGGTCAAGACCATTAATTTATGAAATTAAAAAGAAAATATTTAAGGAGTAAAGTAAATAAGTAAAACTTTTGGGCAAATTATGATTTTTCAAAATTCCCTCAAAATTATTGACTTACACTTAATGAAATGACAGAATGGAAATTCGTCTCCATTGGAACACACATGCTACATTTATATCCTATATTCAAATGAAAACTTGGAAACTTGAAAATATAGCATTTGTTCTAAGTATGCTCTTTATTTTAAGGGAGCGGGACATTTCCTAGCAATACAAAAATTGATATCCGATCTGCTATATACCCTTTTGTACATGTGTCAACAAATTTAATGTAAAATAAGTATGAAAATCATTCTTTTTTAAGGTTAATATCTATATTTTGGTTATTCTTATTTTAATAATTCCTTTTTTATCAGAAAATTCTTTCACGAAGTTGCACAAAGTAAAATATTTTGGTGCTAAGAATGTTATTTTTATAAAATGCTATCAATATGACAAATCACTAGAAGCAAAACTTTATTGCCGATTTGAATTAAAAAAAAAACAAATATGAAGTCAACATAATAAATGTATTAAATATGTAAACATTAAAATTAGACATGAAAATTATTGTGTATCTTAGTTTTTTATTTAACTCTATAGTTACTTATGTTAAATGACTAATATCATTTAAATGTTAAATATCACAAACACAAAGTACAAATTTGGAGGTAAAGCTGAAATAAAGAAAACCCCTTCAAATATGTTTCAAGTCTCCTTTCCTCTAAATCCAACAAGGCTATCCATCAAAGCAAAAAAAAACAAAAACAAAAACAAAGTATACCACATGTCATATTTTAAAAATTCTAATTCAATCCCCAAAATATAAACAAGCACTGTTTTGATACAGACAGGAGGATTTATACAGAGATATACA
The DNA here is from genome assembly GCA_006408695.1 of Aepyceros melampus. Classification (NCBI taxonomy): domain Eukaryota; kingdom Metazoa; phylum Chordata; class Mammalia; order Artiodactyla; family Bovidae; genus Aepyceros; species Aepyceros melampus. The sequence continues at coordinate 140,964 of SJXQ01002373.1, read as the reverse complement.
ACATTATCAATGAAAAATATTTCTTTTTCTTTAACCACTAACATCATTTCTGATAAAACAGATACAAGATAATATTTTAAATCATATAAATTTAATATTGCTAGAATAAATTCTATTTTTGTTGATTTCTACCACTTATTCACCTTCGACCTTATTTTATAGTGTATTTTGTTTCAAGGAAAGGTTAAAAAAGACCTATAAAACTTTGTCATGTTTTTCTAATTAATTAGACAACCTTCCTCGACAGGTCAGCACAGTAGGTGAAAGTGAACATAAAATATATATAAAGTATATATATATATATATAGCATTGTTCATCCTAGGCAGAAAATTTTTAAATGACCAAGAATCACATATGTCAAAACTTTTATTTTCCTGGATGTACTATTCAGCATGTGAAACAGACTTTGGACTGTGATTCACAAAGGGAGAGTCCCAGGTGGTTATCATTGACACACAGTTGTCAACATATTCTTCCTGCATTTCAGACACCATTCATAAAATGAAAGGTAGAAATCCAGTAGATAAAACTTTTAGAACCCAGACTTCACAAATAGCAATAATTCCAATATTGAAGGCAAATCATACTATATTAGAGACTTGTTTTAGAGAATACTTTTATTATTTCCATTATTCTTGATGATTCACTCAATTCTAAATATTTCTAGTTTTAGGTAACTGGAATTTATTTGCAGGATACCAGATTTTTACCCCTGACAACAGCCTATATAATTTTCACTATAGAGCTATCCTAAGCTACTTTTCTTTTTCAGTTAACTTCCAATGCATAGGCTTGTACTATTTCTAAATATGTTTAACTAAGTAGATCTGCTAGTACAAAAAATAATATATGTCATATAGACATAGACATATATCTATACTATTATATGTGTATATTTATATATTACATAAGTACATCTGTAATATATACTCATACATATATAATATATACACTATAGCATGTGTAATTTTACCTAAGTTATGCCATTGAAAAAAGCATGAAATCATTAACAGGCCCCATCTAAAACAACAGATTGGAACATCAAATTTTTCTCAACAAATGCAAAATCAGTGTTAGTTTCATTGTCCTCCCTTGTATTGGAAAGCTTTTATTTTTTACTTATCCAGGTAATTTAAATTTATGGGCAATTAATCTAAGAAACTTAAATGGGAGAAAAAGGGAGAATTTCATGAAATGGGAATTGGTGTCAAAGAACTTGCCATTTCCAGGCTGAGATAAATATCAATGAAATAACTGCAATAACATATAACTACAAGCTGAGGTGGTACAACAAAGAACAAGGCAGATGAGCTAATAGGTGTTATATCCTAGTCTTGGGGGTGGCAGGAGGGTGGCATATGAGAGTTAGAAGGTATCCCTGAAGAAGAAATACTAATATTTGAGGAAATTCTAACCACTTAGAAATCTAAATAAATAAATTTGGTACCTGATTTATCTTATTTTTATTCTTTCAGTTCAAAATTTCAAGATTATATGCAAACTTTCATCTGTGCAGATTCAATGAAATAACAATCATATGCTGCTAATGGTAATATTTTGAGCTCTTAATTGAGAAGAGGTATTAATTGGCACCCCAGGTAATACTATCAATTTTCCTTTATCAAATTTCAACTCTAAGACATGGTGTAGACTGAGATTTAAGCAGACGTATCAATGAATTGACTATTCATTAGAAGGGCTGATGCTGAAGCTGAAGCTCCAATACTTTGGCCACCGATGTGAATAGATGACTGATTGGAAAAGACACTGATTCTGGGAAAGTTTGAAGGCAGGAGGAGAAGGGGATGACAGAGAACAAGACGGTTGGATGGCATCACCAACTCAATGGACATGAGTTTGAGCAAGCTCTGGGAGATGGTGAAGGACAGAGAAGCCTAGCATGCTGCAGTCCATAGGGTTGCAAAGAGCAACTGAACAACGGCAATTAATGAATTTAGCGGGTTTCGATTAGAATGGAAAAATTGTAAAATTTATCTAAGATTAAGAAATGATATCTGTATATCTATTCTACATACATTTGTGTATATGTATATAGACAGATAGATATACATAGTTAGATATATAGGAACATCTCACTTGCCCAACTATCATTTAAAGTGCTGTGACTTAGAAATTACTGTTATGCCTCAATTAAGTGTGAGGATAAATGCTAATGAAGGTTAATAGGCTTGCATTAGACCATACAGCAGTAAAAGATACAGCCAGAATCCAAATGCAGATATGCCGATTCTACATGATGTGCTTATTCTATTTTACTATTCTTCCTGTTATCTTTGACATCACCTTAAAGCACAGAGAAAGACAGCCTGGGAAAATACAGATAACATTGTAGGATAGAATCATGCATTGCCATAGAATTCATTGAGAAATCAGGGTGTCTGACCAGGAGATAAAGCATTGCATCCTATCAGGATATCTTCACATGGAAAGTATGAGAAATACAAAAAGAGTGGATTTAATAAGGAAAACATATGCCTACATATAACTCAGTGGTTCTGAGATGTCAGGGCTCCTGGATGGTCTCTCTAATGCTCTCTGGCTCTACCGTTCTGGCTATTAAGGGAGTGCAGGTCTTCCAGACTGGCCTCTGGGCCATCACAGGGCAAACCTGGAGGCACAAAGCACCTGGCCTCCCCCCATGTTTTTTTTTTAATTATTAATTGGAGGACCACAATTATAATATTGTGTTGGTTTTGGCCATACAAGAACATGAGTTAGCCATTAAGTATACATATATCCCTCCTTCTTGAACCTCCCTCCAACCTCCCGACTCATCCCGCCCCTCTAGACTGTCACAGAGACCTCCTATCTTTTTATTGGAAGGAAACTTTCCCAAAAGTCACTGGAGTCCTGTTCCAGTCTCACTGGCTTTACATACTCTTGCCTAAACCAACACTGGAAAAATGACTTAATTATCATGATTTGCTCTCAGATGAACCAATACTCACTCTGCAAAGTAATAGAGGGGTCATTTTCCAGGAACACACAGGAGGGTGAAAACATGAACCGTTTCAGTGTTCCGTCAGCAAAGAAAAACCAGGGAACAAATATTGGGTGAGCAACCAATGGGGTCTCTATTTGCCAGGAGACTGTTTTCTATTTAAGTACATTATCACTGTTAAGACAGTGAAAAATAGCTAGGAAAATCTTTATGAAAAGATATCTAAAAGAATTGAAAGATGGAGGTGGTTTATTTTTAAAATTTACAATTGCTGATTTTGAGACTTCTAATTCCACCCCACCCCTCCTTCAGATGTCTCTTCATTTTCTTCTCCTTGCTGCTGCTTCTGCTAAGTACCTTCAGTCGTGTTCGACTCTGTGCAACCCCAGAGACGGCAGCCCACCAGGCTCCCCCGTCCCTGGGGTTCTCCAGGCAAGAACACTGGAGTGGGTTGCCATTTCCTTCTCCAAACTGAGTTTATTTAATTGAGTCAAAGTTCTTCATTCCTTTGTACTGCTTAACCATCTTACCAATACTATCCTAAGTGAAAACTATGTAGCCCTACTTCCTGCTAATCTTCTCTGTAATCATACACTAAGACATTTCAATCGACCAATCAATTTTAAGTACTAGTCATGTGTAAACTATGGATTCTTTTTATATTATAAGCCAACATTATGTATGGGCTTTGATAAGTGTTGATTATTCTCTAAATAAAAAAGAAATTTTAACTACTGAATTATTTACTAACACTTCTGAATAATTAAACCCCAAATTCAAATATTATTGATGTAATTCATAGTTTATAGGGCCAGAGAGGTTAATTGCTTGTTTACTTTACTAAAGTGAATAAACTTAGTAGCAGAAAATATCCACATCAAAGAAAAAAATTTATTGAAAATGAATTGTAATGAATTATCATGACCCTCTTGATAATTTCAACTGACAAGTTTGAGTAATATTTCCATGAAATTTACTAGAGAAAACCAAAGTTTCATTAAACTTCTTCAGAGATATTTTTTCCCATACCTAATAATAAAGTACCAAACTGAGAACTCAGGTGATAAAGAATCAACTTGCAATGCAAGAGACCTGGTTTTGATCCCGGGGTCAGGAAGATCTCCTGGAAAAGGGAATGGCAACCCACTCCATTATTTTTGCCTGGGGAGTTCCATGGACAGAGGAACCTGGCAGGCAACAATCTATGAGGTCGCAAAGAGTCGGACATGACTGAGCAATTAACACAACACCATACTTTTCTACCAGGTTTTCTTTAAGATATGAAGCACTATTTTAAAATAGAGATAGAAATAATCCTCCCAAGAAAAGAACATAAGTCAATTCTAAGGTTTTTTGTGTGACTATATCTCTGGGGAAGAGGATGAGTAGGAATAGAAAATACTATATATGAAGGAATGAGCTGCTCTTGACAATTTTCCCCAAAATAATAATTTTATATAGCTCGGGTGATGTAATTATTACATGAAAGACATTTCAAATTTGGAAAGAACTATTGGTCTATTTCTTAAAACTTATATTTAAAAAGATCTGGAATTTAGAGCTTCTGATGGAAGTATGGCTGGGACTTAAAGAAGTTGCTGAGTACCCTTAAGGTCTTTTCATTGACCACAGCTCCTGATGGATCACCATTAACCACCCCTTGAGTAAGGGTTTCTCAGCCTGGCAGCTGTCATTTTGCACTGGGCCATTCTTCGTGGTAGGAAGCTGTCATGTTCTTTGTCAGATGTTAAGTTGGACCCCAGTTTCCACACTAAATGCCAGCTGTGCCCTGCCTACCCAGTTGTGGCAGCCAACCTATCTCCAGACAAATATCCCCCAGGGCAAAATCAAAATTGCTTCCCCACTTATCTACCCCCTCACCAATTGAGAACCATTTCCCTGAATCAGAAGTACCATATTTTCTATGCTGCTTGTTGAGTCAAACTCACAGAAACAAAGAATAGAAAAGTGGTTGCCAAGAGGTGAGGGTGGGGGAAATGGGAAGGGGTCGGTAAAATAGTACAAAATATCAGCTGTAGAATAAGGACTGAGGATCTAATGTATGATCTGATATATACATTATATATATAATGACTATAACACCCACACCTTCTCTCTGGATTATCCCCGTGCATCAGTCCCAAGCATCCTGCATCCTGCATCAAACCTAGACTGGCGATTCGTTTCACTTATGATATCATACATGTTACACTGCCACTCTGCCAACTCATCCCACCCTCTCCCTCTCCCACAGAGTCCAAAAGGCCGTTCTATACATCTGTGTCTCTTTTGCTGTCTTGCGTACAGGTTTATCATTACCATCATTCTAAATTCCATACATATGTGTAAGTATACTGTATTGGTGTTTTTCTTTCTGGCTTCCTTCACTCTGTATAATCGGCTCCAGCGTCATCCACCTCATTAGAACTGATTCAAATGTATTCTTTTTTCCCTCCAAAGTTTATATTTATATTTTAGTTAACCTGAAAACAGATGCACTTCTACTTGTTAGAGTTAACTAATTAAAATAATAACTAGTTCAAACTTATTTCCGGCTATCACTTCATTTTTTGTGGAAAACCCTGAGGCATATATATTACTACTGATTTAACTATCTATTCCTTTTAAAACTAAAACAAACAGCAAATTCTTATATCCTAGTCAAATTGAAAATGGCAATGATTAGGCAATAAAAATAATAAATGGAATCTACAGGCACAAACAGCCATACAAGCAAAAATGTTAAATCCCAAACTTCAACTGCATAGAGTTTTTAGTCAAGAATATCATTAGTATCTCAAAAAGAAATTAATAGTAACATCACATTTTCTAAATTAGTGCTACTTCCGCATGGACATTATATACTACAAATGTACTACAAATCAACCCAGGACAATAATTTACATATTTGATTTTTCCTTTTCTCTTTTACTAAATCTTTTGGGACTTAAGGTATTATAAACATCACTGTCTGTCAGGGAGATGTTTCTTTCTCCCTGCTAGTTTTAATGATAAGCTTGGAGAGGTTGGCCAGCTATTTTAAGGCCATTTAATGCATCTGAAATAGGGAAGTCTCAGCTGCTAGATAAACCAGAAGAGCCATGAAGAAGAGGCCAGAGAGCCTAGGTCAGATTTTTGAGGCTGAAGGAGAGACTGAAAACTGTTCATGAGAAAACCATAAGTGATTCCTAGGAGAAAGGAGGTGGGAAATTGTGCAAGAGATGGGAAAAGTCAAGAGGCAAGTTACCCTTACCCTGAGGTTGCTAAGTCACTTCAGTCGTGGCCGACTCTGTGCGACCCCATAGACAGCAGCCCACCAGGCTCCCCCGTCCCTGGGATTCTCCAGGCAAGAACACTGGAGTGGGTTGCCATTTCCTTCTCCAACGCATGAAAGTGAGAAGTAAAAGTGAAGTTGCTCAGTCGTGTCCAACTCTTAGCGACCCCATGGACTGCAGCCTAGCAGGCTCCTCCGTCCATGGGATTTTCCAGGCAAGAGTACTGGAGTGGGGTGCCATTGCCTTCTCCCTTACCCTGAGGAGTGTTTCCTAAATTTAATGTGCTTTAATGTGAGTCACCTGAGAGCATGTTAAGAGGCAGATTCTGACTCAAAAAGGCTGGAGTGGGGCTGCATTTCTGAGAATCCCTCATGTGCTGACACTGCTGACTGATGCACACACACTTTACATGGCAGGGTTCTAGAACACCCTTCCCCATCCAACATATATCTGGAAATAAAAGTGTTAACTTTGTTCATCATAAAATCTATGAGGTAAACAAGGTAAATGAATTCATTTCCCCAAATAGTCAATATGAGAAATGTTTTCCTTATACCTTCTTTAAAGCAGAAAAAAACAAGAGAGAGAAGTAAACTGCTGCTTTGATATTTAAGTTAATTTTTTATTTTTAAACATATTTTCTATTTATATTTATAGATATAAAGAATTAGTATGGTTTTGCTTTTCATATTTTCCTAGACAGAAATCATATCTTCTATGATATGCTATCTTATGGAGTAATGAAAAACTCAAATTTTGAAAATCAACATTATAGTTGAGTATGAGTTGGACAATGAGTTTTAAATCAGTTTTCCAGCTCAATCCTGAGTTTCTATTCATTTGTTATGACTACCCAGGATGTGCTTTATCTAACCATTTAATTCCTTTTGCACCTATGGGAAAACCAAATGCTGGCTTACTTCATACTCTCCCTTTCTGAGCCACAAACCAAGACCTGATTATGTGATAGGTTTTAACATTATGTCAATGCCAAGGTGCACCAGAAAGAGAAGCAGATGCAAGATGGCAGATAGATGAAGTATCCCTGGTGCAAAACATCCATTGGTGAGGAAGAAGCTGCTAGTAAAAATTAGTATGTTTAGGCACAGAGATCTAAAGACTGAACACCAAGTCAAAGTAATTATAGCCTCTTTGAAAAGAGGACGGTGTAGGAATAAAATAAATAGGAATATATACGTTTTTTTCCTATGACAACTATTTCAAAATAGCATTTTGCATTTTCTACAAGCTATCCTTGGAACCAAAACAGATATGTTTAGGCATTTTTTGTAGTTTTTTAGGAAGAAGAATTTTCCGAATGTATGAGCCTCTTTTTCTTCTGAAAGAAAGAATGTATGACAGAAAACCACAAATACGATAAAGCAATTATCCTTCAATTAAAAAAAAGAAAAGGAAAACTTTCTCACACAAGGAATCATTTGGTGCTGGTGGTAAAGAATCCACCTGTCTGTGCAGGAGATATGAGAGACGGTTCGATCCCTGGATTGGAAAGATCCCCTGGAGGACGGCATGGCAACCCACTCCAGTATTCCTTCCTGGAGAATTCCATGAACAAAAGAGCCTGGTGGGCTGTAGTTCAAAGGGTCGCAAGGAGTTGGACATGACTGAGCGACTTAGCAAGCATATACATTTTTTGTAAATAAAATGCCTAATTTTAAACTGACCTAGACAAGTTGAAGACACTTTCAGCAAAGGAATGATGGCAACGCAGGTTTATAGTCTTGACAAGTACATCCTACCCTACTTGGAATTGTCTCCATAGTTTATTTTTAAGGTTACAACTCCAGAGGTGACCATCTCCAAATACACATTTTCCACATCACTTAAAATTTGTGAAATCTCCTCTCAACTCACTGATTCTGACTGCATCACAAAAGATGTTAGGTATCATGTTTGGATCATCTGCATGATGGCAGTAATAGTCAAACCATTTATTTTAGTTCATTCAAGCTATGGATAAATTCAGAAGGGGAAAAAAAACAACTTCCAAATGCTCGATAGTTCCATTGGACACAAATACTAAGCAGTGTTAGTCCATGTATTGACTACAGTGATAAACATAATTTCTCATCAGAAGTATAGGAGTTCCTGTTCCCAATAATCCTAATCTCTAAAGAAGGCAATGCACAGAACTGTGTTCCTTTCAATAGTTAACAAAACTCACCCCATGTGATGGATAGGAGATCCATCCCAGCTCCCCTTGAATGGTTTTTGAATCCAGTAAATTGACTGAAAAAAAAAAAACACAGGTACACAAACAAAGTTAAAAGGAATGAATTCTATTTGACTCTGTCAAATTGATGTTGTGTGTGTTGATGTTGTGCTGAAATGACAACATGTTCAAAAAACACGACTCTGCTCATTCTCATTATATGATTCATATAAGAAGGGTATTACAAAGAAAAGGAATAATAGGGAAAAGTAAGGAACCAGAAGTTTCTGTGACTTTTTAAAAAACTGTTTATGTTTGTTTATAAAAATATTCAATATACTGACAGAATAATTTCAGGTTTAAAGAGGGCACTATAAAAATCCAAAGTAGGAGACATTAATGCAAACAAGAAATCAAAGTAACTGCAAAGACCATTAAATTTGATAAACTGACATATGATTTCACTATAAATTAGTTAAATATGATTCCATAGTGAAACATATTTTTTACATATTTGATATGGCATCTTCATACTGTCTCTGGCTAAATATATTATTCTGTAATGTGTATATTTTAAATACTGTATAAATTGTGTACTTATACATGATGAATAAAATACTTAGCTACCAGTTTGAGGAAAAACCAAAGTAAAATTATGTATTATAATCTCACCTGTGTAAATCTTTACTTATTTAAAGAAAGCATTGTTACCCAAAGGCTTCAATAATTTTGCTCAGAATTTCTGCTAGTTATTAAGTCAGATAAGTGATAAAATATAACAAGAATGTGACTGCATTTGGAATATATTAAAAGAGAAAGGCAAATGATTTAAGCCCAGAAAGTATTCATTTGAAGTGGATTAAAATATAAAAAGGTACTTGATTAACAAAGGGCTTGTGTCGATTGTCAATCTGTTAAATAGTGGAAACTGGTTTTACCACATCCTTCTTCTAAATTAGAAAATAACCCCATGATTAATTAATGGAAGATGCATTTTCATAAAATATGAAGGTATTATTAACATGAACTAGAGAAGGTGAATCAATAAATATAATAAGAGAGACTTATTTTGAAGGTTCCATATATTCATAAGTCAAAACATAATGTTAATATAGGCAAAGTACATGTCCACATGCTGCCAATAAGGTGTTTCATGATGCATGAAAAGCACCACTCTTTCTTTAATCATCCCATTTATTGTCTTACAAAGGAAACATTACACTTATAAAATGCTAAGAAAAAGAATTATATGTGATTGATGTTAGAATTCTGAATTTTCAGGCATTGATTTTAAAAGATATTTGGTTAGATGAAAAATATATAAGATGAGTATAAGAAAAGTTTCTAATAATTAAGTTAGAAAAGATAAAATTCTCAAAGTTAGATTCTCTGTTTTACAAGTAAAAACAAACAAGCAAAAAAAAAAAAACCACACACACACACACACACACACACACACATACACAAAACCCTATAAACTTAGTCTATTACACTGGAATTCCTTAATGATTAAACTTTTTTTCACTTCACAATAAGTTAATCCCAATGAGAGTAATTATATTTAGGTTGGAGAAGACTCTTGAGAGTCCCTTGGACTGCAAGGAGATCCAGCCAGTCCATTCTTCAGGAGATTAGTCCTGGGTGTTCTTTGGAAGGACTGATGCTAAAGCTGAAACTCCAATACTTTGGCCACCTCATGCGAAGAGTTGACTCATTGGAAAAGACTCTGATGCTGGGAGAGATTGAAGGCAGGAGAAGGGGACACAGAGGATGAGATGGCTAGATGGCATCACCGACTCAATGGACAAGTTTGGGTGAACTCCAAGAGCTGGTGATGGACAGGGAGGCCTGGCGTGCTGCAATTCATGGGGTCACAAAGAGTTGGACATGACTGAGAGACTGAAATGAACTGAACTGAACTGAAAAGGAGAAGAAAGATGTTGCATAGATTGCATAGTGTAATTTCCATAATGAAATTATTTTCCCAGATATCAGTTTGGAAATTAACAGTATGCTTAATTATATTTAAGTTATCTCTGAAAAATGATTCTTTAAAAACATCTACCAGTTAGTGTTACAGATAATATTTTAGATTGAGCTCAGTTGCTAAGTTGTGTCCAACTCTTCAACTCCATTGACTGTAGACTGCCAGGCTCCCCTGTCCATGGGATTTCCCAGGCAAGAATACTGGAGTGGTTTTGCCATTTCCTTTGCCAGGGGATCTTCCCTACCCAGGGCTCAAACCCATGTCTCTTGTGTCCCCTGCATTGTCAGACAGATTCTTTACAACAAGTGACAACTGGGAAGCCCAGAATTTCAGATTAAATCATGTTAAACAATTTTTGCAAATATGAGAATACACCCTCATCTTTAAAGAATGTTACCAACATTCATTCTGATAAAGACACACCTATTTCAGTTGTTGTTTCTGTCAGTCATTAGGTGATTTCCCATCAGGTGATTTACACTCAGGGATTTGCATAGTAGAATCTACAGGGCCAGTATTCATAAATCATTAGATCATATTTGTAATGTCTTTAGGGATTTAAATGATTTCAAAGTTTTTATGTGTATGTAATAATTGAATATGTACTAAATGATGAATATATGTCACTCCACATGCTAAGATGAATGGATGATTTAATTTCAATATTAATAACCAGAAGAAAAAAGTATTTGAGGCAAGGAAAATGAGAGTTAGTAAATTTAGTAAATTACTCATTGGGAGGTAGGTTGTTCACTAAAGAACTATATCCTTAAGTTTTCTCTGATGATAATGATGAGGGGAAAAGATTAGATTAATCACATTAGCATTTGGTTTCTACTCAAAGGAGAAAAGCTAAGCCAAAAAGAATTGTATTGCATTGTCAATTAAAATTAAGTGTGAGAGATTAATTAAATCTATTGCATTTACTCAGAAATTGAATTTTTAGTGCACTCTATTTAACTTGAATGAGGGAACACAAAATTAGAAGCATTACTCATGATTCTGATCTTCTGATCTATTAAACATAATAATGTCTGCACTGGTTATCTCACAATATTGCTATGATGATCAAATAATATAAATTTATTTAAAGCCACCTGAGATCTTAACATGCTATACAGATTCAATGTTCTTGTAAACTTAGAATTTAACTAACAACAGTTCCATTTGTCTTCTGAATTGTATTGAAAATCAACCATCAATATATATAGCCTAATAGAGAAGAAAACTGGCATCAAAATTCTTTTCAAAAGCACTTATTTGGGGTTTATAAAATGTCTTTTGTTTATAGATAAATAAGAACAACACAACCTAAGAATTCTAGCCGTGTGAAAGTAATGACTGTTAGACTGAAACTGGCCATGATATAAACCTCCAGTCTGCTGTGATCAGTTGTATAGCAATCTGAGTGTAGCATAATTGAGATAAGAAGAGAAAGTTAATGGAATTTGAAAGCCAACCTGCTGTGAGTAATGTCTCTGGATTCACTGATCCAGAGACATCACTCTAACCTTGCAATACAATGTCTTAATCCTCGCAATGATACAGGCAAGAACATTAGTTACTAATGCTTTCCTCTTGCAAAAATGATGGAGACCTAATCACAATCGAAGGGGTACTGTTTAAATGCCAGAGCAGATAGAATTGTGATGTACAAATATATTGTAGTCTGAGTTTTAGTAATAATGCATAACATGAAAAGTTTGTTTTAATTGCTGAAAATTTTGCATTTACAATTATCAATTTTAACAAAAAATAGTCCGGTAATTATGTGTAAGGGTTGCTGCTGCTACTGCTGCTAAGTCGCTTCAGTCGTGTCCGCTCTGTGCGACCCCAGAGATGGCAGCCCACCAGGCTCTCCCGTCCCTGGGATTCTCCAGGCAAGAGTACTGGAGTGGGTTGCCATTTCCTTCTCCAATATGTGTAAGGGTAGGTGGGAATATATAGATAGACTAACTCTTTAATGACTGCCTCATGCCAGGTTATATGCCAAAGATACAAATGATCTCTTGCCAGACTTCATATTCTAATAGTTTGATTTCCAAATGGTCTTGATTTGTAATAGAAAATATCTCAGTTCCTTAATTTCAAAATACTTTCTAGTGAAAGAGCTATATAGCATATATGAACTTCCAAAAGTGTTTGAAATTTGACATGTTTTGCAGTGTTCCAATCCACTTTGGTTGAGATATAAATAGAAACTTTTTGGCAAAAAAACACTGTGAGAAGTCTGGTTGGATCTTGTTCTCAATGTCTTTCACATGCTTTATTTACTGTCTAGTCTCACTGCTTTTAAATAGAAAAAAAAAGTGTATAAATAGGTGAAGAGGTTTACAATCATGAAAACAGTAAGAGAATCCTTACTCAGTCTCCTTGAACTGGCTTTCAGGTGGGCACTAAGGAGAGATGTGCTGGTCAGAGCAATATGTGCTGTCTGATAGGAATTAGAAGACATATAATGAAGCAGTGACAGATTTGATTTTCTTGGGCTCCAAAATCACTCTGGATGGTGACTGCAGCCATGAAATTAAAAGACAGTTGCTCCTTGGAAGGAAAGCTATGATAAACCTAGACAGGGTATTAATAAAAACAGACATCACTTTGCTGACACAGATCATTATGGTCAAAGCTATGGTTTTTCCAGCAGTCATGTACAGATGTAAGAGTTGTACCATAAAGAAGGCTGAGTGCTGAAGAACTGATGGTTTCAAATTGCAGTGCTGGAGAAGACTCGAGAGTCTCAAAGACAGCAAGGAGATCAAACCAGTCAGTCCTTAAGGAAATCAACCCTGAGTATTCATCGGAAGGACTGCTGCTGAAGGTGAAGCTCCAATACTTTGGCCCCTGATGTGAAGAGCCTACACAATGGAAAAGAACGTGATGCTGGGAAAGACTGAGGTGAAAGAAGGGGATATGCAGCAGAAGATGAGATGGTTAGATAGCATCACCACTCATTGCACAGGAATTTGAGCAAACTCTGGGAGATACTGGAAGACAGAGGAGTCTGGCATGGAGTGCTAGAGTCCATGAGGTCATTGAGTTGGACAGGACTTAGCAACTGAACAACAATGACAAGAATGAAGTAAAGGACTGAGAACAAAGTATAGGTTACAAAGTATAGGGTAAACTGGCTCACCTAGAGCCAGATGTCCTGGAGTATGAAGTCAAGTGGGCCTTAAAAGTATTACTATGAACAAAGCTAATGGAGGTGATAGAATGCTAGCAGAGCAATTTCAAATCATAACAGATTATGCTGTTAAAGTGCTGCACTCAATATGTCAGCAAATTTGGAAAACTCAGCAGTAGCCACAGGACAGGAAAAGATCAGTTTTCATTCCAATCCCAAAGAAGGGCAATGCCAAAGAATATTCAAACTACTGTACAATTGCACTCATGTCATAAGCTATCAAGGTTATGTTAAAAATCCTTCAAGCAAGGCTTCAGCAGTACATAAACTGAGAACTTCCAGATATATAAGCTGAGTTTAAAAAAGGCAGAAAAATCAGAGATCAAATTGCCAGCATTCGTTGGATCACAGAAAAAGCAAGGGAATTCCTGGAAAAATATCTACTTCTGCTTCATTGACTATATTAAAGCCACTAACTATGTGGATCACAACAAACTGTGGAAAATTTTTAAAGAGATGGGAATAGCAGACCACCCTACCTGTTTCCTACAAATTTATATGTGAGTCAAGAAGCAACAAATATAACTGGACATGGAACAATAGACTGGTTCAAAACTAGTAAAGGAGTATGACAAGGCAGTATATTGTTACCTTGGTTATTTAACTTATATGCAGAGCACATCATGGGAAATGCCAGACTGGATGAATTACAGCTGGAATCAAGATTGCTGGGGAAATATCAACAGCTTCAGATATGCAGATGATACTGTAATAGCAAAAAGCAAAGAGCAACTAAACAGCTTCATGATGAGAGTGAAAGAGGAGTCAAAAAGCTGGCTTAGAACTCAGTATTCAAAAAACTAAGATCATGGCATCTAGTCTTATCACTTCATGGAAAATAGAAAGGGGAAAGTGTGGAAACAGTGATAGTTTTCATTTTCTTGGTCTCCAAAATCACTGTGGATGGTGACTGTAGCCATAAAATTAAAAGACAATTGCTCCTTGGAAGGAAAGGTTTGACAAACCTGGGGGGCATATTAAACAGCAGAGACATCACTTTGCTGGCAAAGGTCCATATAGTCAAAGTTGTGATTTTTCCAGTAGTCATGTACAGATGTGAGAGTATGACCATAAAGAAGGCTGAGCACCAAAGAATTGATGCTTTCAAACTATGGTGCTGGAGAAGACTCTTGAGAGTCCCCTGGACAACAAAGAGATCAAACCAGTCAATCCTAAAGGAAATCAACCCTGAATATTCTTTGGAAGGATTGATGCTGAAGCTGAAACTCCAGTTCTTTGGCCACCTGATGTGAAGAACTGACTCATTGGAAAAGAGTGTGATGCTGGGAAAGATTGAAGGCAAAAGGAGAAAAGGGCGGCAGAGGATAAGATGGTTAGATAGCATCACCAACTCAATGGACATAACACTGAGTAAACTCCAGGAAATAGTGAGCCTGTTGTGATGCAGTTCATGGGGTCGCAGAGTCAGACAGGAATCAGCGACTGAACAACAACAGCAAAACTGGCTTAGATTGGTTGTAAGTGCTTCTGGAAAGAAGGAAACCTTGCTTGCATTCCTTGCATTGATCTTTACTATCACTATTCCTGGCTAAATTATGGATTTAAGATGCCCAGGAGGCTTGCTTCTCTTCTCTCCCCACCCTCTAATATAATGAAGAGACAGAATCAAATGTCTACTCCTTTGCTCACTGGCATTGTCAATGTCATTAAGAATATTCTGTGTCAAGAATTTACACCACTTCCCTTCTTACAACTAAGAATGCATTAACACTTTTTAAAGGACTCAGCCATTAAAGTACGTTTTTCCAAACAAATGTTTTCAGTGAGGAGAGATGAAAAACTATAGTATAAATTTCTGGAGTTCTACTTTTAAAGAATCATTAATACACCAAGATTTTTTCAAGAGCATTTCAAAATTTTGATTCATAGTGGCTATCTGCTCACTTAGAAAGACTGAGTTAAACAAACATTCTCCTCTTACAAATTAAGTGCTGCAAATATACAGACAGTGCAAAATACTTTGCAAAATTAAATATCACAGTTTCTTACTGAAGTAGAAGGTCCTTTCAATTATTTAAGTATATTTATATATATACACTTTGCATATATATATACATATTGTGGTAATGCTATAGTTGTATTTTATGAAAATATTTAGAAATTTCAAGGTGAACAGTAAGGTTTAAGGGCCAAAGAATTTCAAACTTATAATAACAGACATATTTTCCTCTAAAACTTTCAGTTATAAGGTACTTTTATAACCAGTTGCAAATAACTAGGAAATCACTATGGTAGAAAACAAACCCATCATTGATTACGTCTTTTTACTAAAAAATTACTTTTTCTTTTCTGTTCACACTCTTTTTCTTTTCTATGCCAAAGCCTTTGACTGTGTGGATCACAGTAATTGTCTCAGCTACATTTCTTGTACACTATTTATCTCTATTATTTTCATCACTTTCTGTTATGATGAAAAGTATAGCTTTTCTCTAGGTTACAGATAGCAGAATAATACTTTAATCTGCTCTTTGGTTATACTTAAATGTCACAAATAGAAGTAAATGATAAAGGAAGTAATAAATTTTGATCTCAGTGTTGTAATTCTCTATTACTCTGGACAATCATAACATGGAATCAAGAAATCAAGATTTATTTTCTGACAGGAGTTTACCAAAGCTCAGCTTTTCATTTTTACTGTTCACATCTGAGTATGCCATTGAGAAGAAATTTAGAGGTCAGTTTTATTAATAAACTTATCTATGATATTTCAACTAACTTTTATCCACTAGGATTAACTATTCTTACTTAACAGTTGTGGTGGACTTCCTGTTTATATTTATTTCTACCTAAACATAAGATAGCATATTAAAAAGCAGAGACATTACTTTGCCAACAAAAGTCCGTCTAGTCAAGGCTATGGTTTTTCCACTGGTCATATATGGATGTGAGAGTTGGACTGAAAAAAGCTGAGCACTGAAGAATTGATGCTTTTGAACTGTAGTGTTGGAGAAGACTCTTGAGAGTCCCTTGGACTGCAAGGAGATCCAACCAGTCCATTCTGAAGGAGATCAGTCCTGGATGTTCTTTGGAAGGATTGATGCTAAAGCTGAAACTCCAATACTTTGGCCACTTCATGCGAAGAGCTGACTCATTGGAAAAGACTCTGATGCTGGGAGGGATTGGGGGCAGGAGGAGAAAGGGACGACCGAGGATGAGATGGCTGGATGGCATCACAGACTCAATGGACGTGAGTCTGAGTGAACTCCGGGAGTTGGTGATGGACAGGGAGGCCTGGTGTGCTGCAATTCATGGGGTTGCGAAGAGTCAGACACGACTGAGCGACTGAACTGAACTGAACTGAACTGAAACATAATGAAAGGGTTTAACAGATAGCTCAGTTGGTAAAGAATCCACCTGCAATACAGGAACCCTGGTTTGATTCCTGGGTTGGGAAGATTTGCTGGAGAAGGGAAAGGCTACAAACTCCAGTATTCTGGCCTGGAGAATGCCATGGACTGTATCGGCAATGGGGTCACAACAGAGTCGGATACAACTGAGCGACTTTCACTTTCAAACATAATAAAAACATCTTTGTAATAGATCATTAGTATTCTATCTCACAGACCAAAAATTATAAAAATGTTTTTAAATTGTAAATGAAGTCAACTATAATCTATTGTGTGCAGATAAAACTTCCTATAATCTTAAATTTTACTGGCATTTTGTGTCATATAATATTAATTTCTGGCAATTTCTCTATTAGGGCTTTCCTGATAGCTCAGAAACAGAAAAGGTCAGTTTTCATTCCAATCCCAAAGAAAGGCAATACCAAAGAATGCTCGAACTACCACACAGTTGCACTCATCTCACGCTAGTAAAGTAATGCTCAAAATTCTCCAAGCCAGGCTTCAGTAATATGTGAACTGTGAACTTCTGGATGTTCAAGCTGGTTTTAGAAAAGGCAGAGGAACCAGAGATCAAATTGCCAACATCCGCTGGATCATGGAAAAAGCAAGAGAGTTCCAGAAAAACATCTATTTCTGCTTTATTGACTATGCCAAAGCCTTTGACTGTGTGGATCACAGTAAACTGTGGAAAATTCTTCAAGAGATGGGAATACCAGACCACCTGATCTGCCTCATAAGAAATCTGTATGCAGGTCAGGAAGCAACAGTTAGAACTGGATATGGAACAACAGACTGGTTCCAAATAGGAAAAGGAGTATGTCAAGGCTGTGTATTGTCACTCTGCTTATTTAACTTATATGCAGAGTACATCACGAGAAACACTGGGCTGGAAGAAGCACAAGCTGGAATCAAGATTGCTGGGAGAAATATCAATAATCTCAGATATGCACACTACACCACCCTTATAGCAGAAAGTAAAGAGGAAAGAAAAAGGCTCTTGATGAAAGTGGAAGAGGAAAGGGAAAAAGTTGGCTTAAAGCTCAACATTAAGAAAACTAAGATCATGGCATCTGGTCCCATCACTTCATGGGAAACAGATGGGAAAAGAGTGGAAGCCATGGCAGACTTTATTTGGGGGGGGGCTCCAAAATCACTGCAGATGGTGATTGCAGCCATGAAATTAAAAGACGCTTACTCCTTGGAAGGAAAGTTATGACCAACCTAGACAGCATATTAAAAAACAGAGACATTACTTTGCCAACAAAGGTCCATCTAGCCAAGGCTATGTCTTTTCCAGTAGTCATGTATGGATGTGAGAGTTGGACTGTGAAGAAAGCTGAGAGCTGAAGAAATGATGCTTTTGAACTGTGGTGTTGAAGACTCTTGAGAGTCCCTTGGACTGCAAGGAGATCTTCCAGTCCATCCTAAAGGAGACCTGGGTGTTCATTGGAAGGACTGATGTTGAAGCTGCAACTCCAATACTTTGGCCACGTCATATGAAGAGTTGACTCGTTGGAAAAGACTCTGATGCTGGGAGGGATTAAGGGCAGGAGGAGAAGGGGACAACAGAGGATGAGATGGCTAGATGGCATCACCGACTCGATGGACATGGATTTGGGTGGACTTCGGGAGTTGGTGATGGACAGGGAGGCCTGGCATGCTGTGATTCGAGGGGTCGCAAAGAGTTGGACACAACTGAGCAACTGAACTGAACTGAAGTGATAGCTCAGTTGATAATCTGCCTGGAATGCAGAAGATGCTGGTTTGATTCCTGCGTTGGGAAGATCCGCCAGAGAATGGATAGGCTTCTCTATTAAATAACCAACTAAAATAATAATGTATAATTTTTTAAATTCCG
Source organism: Aepyceros melampus (assembly GCA_006408695.1). Taxonomy (NCBI): domain Eukaryota; kingdom Metazoa; phylum Chordata; class Mammalia; order Artiodactyla; family Bovidae; genus Aepyceros; species Aepyceros melampus. The sequence goes on along the minus strand of SJXQ01002373.1, from coordinate 122,153 downwards.
TAGTGCTAGACATTTTTGTGAAAAACCTATTTGTGACATAGTATCTTAATGACTTATTTATGCGATATAAGCAGATTTATGGACATGGTGAAATACTATCAACTTTTATTAGTTTTTCTTCTTAAACAATAATTTTTGATTAACTTCTATGCAGGCAGGCCCCGATTAAGGAAGAAACTATAATTAGCTGCCACATCTCAATTTTCACTGACAGCAGGAAGTATTTTTTGGAATGAAAACACAGTCTCACAGTGAGATGTCTGTGTTCTCATAACTAGACCAGCTCACGGAAATAATGAAATATGGACCAAAATTCCACTTGAAACTCAGATACATTAGTAAATGTTAACTCTGTGCTGTTTTTAAGTGTTAGAATTTTCTTTTTTTTCTCTTATCAATGTTAAAAGTCTGAAGGTCTCTCTGATTCTAATACTTTCATGGAGAAAACAGGTATTAAAATATACCTTGGGAATGTGTACTTATAACAAAATAATTCTCTCACATAAATGAGTGGGGATGTTCTACCATCAGTGAAGTATTACTACATTAACAGCCTCAGCTTTGATAGCAGTCCCTAGAATCACAGTTCTCTTTGTTTCTGTGCATTGTCAACCTATATTATGAATCATTTAGACAAGTGAAATGTGTTTCCTAAAATGTAAGATACTAAAAGTAGAACATTAATGATTATGTAAACATTGTACTTTTGCAACATATTTTAGCTTTTTAAATGTTCCAGAACTAACAGAAAAACTTATTTCTAATTTGAAAGGTTTTTTAAACATATTAAAAAGTTAAAATACATCACTCAATTTGAAATTATATAAAATCATTAGGGCAAATCTGTGCTCAAACATTAGCACATATATTTACCATCACACCACAAATTCAGGCTGTTATGGTATATATTTTCTTATATCGCTTGATTACTAAACTTTGATTAGTAAATGCAAGTTCTGTTAGGGTTTGAACAAAGGCTATGAAAATGTAATATAATAAGCAAATGGCCTGTAAAACAATTATAATATAGTAGTTACTTTCAACATAAAAATGTGTCTGGAAGTCCCTTGTATATAAGGGTTCAAATTTTAACATAAGGAACATAAAGTATTGTGATGAAATTTCAATTGAAAAACATTCTTTGGATCTTTTTATATCACAAAACTTGTTTTAATTTTAAAAGAAGCCCAATCCAGAATAAATCATTTAAATTTCTTGAAAAAAATCAGGATATAACTTTGACATCATATTCTATAGGATTACTAAATCTCAACTTGTTATCCTACATCATGACTGTTGAATAAACATACACACACACAACACACACACACACACACACACAACTCTTCAAGGTATAAATATGTGTTTCTATAAAGGCTCACAAAGGATCCAGTGAAGTGCCACATGCCTATCACTTTAATTCAAAACTCTAGGCCTTTATTTTCCATATTAGGAGCATAGTGTCAATGGAAAGCATCAAATGATTAGGTCAGGAAACTAGCATGATTAGGTCATTGTGCTAGAGATGGTCAGGAAACTTCATTCATCACTGCAGGAGAATGTAGCATTCAGACAAACCTTGGTGTGCTTTTTCTTGGTAGTGTAGTCATAATATGAATAGAGCCAATAGAAGCTGCTATTTGGAGATGGCCTTCTTCATATTCAATCATGTGCCTTTCCAATACACACACGTATGTATATGGATGTGTTCACACAGAATTTACATTGAGCTTAGATATGTGCTTACTGAAATAGCTATTTCTGAATGTTCATTTCTTTCAAAAGTGCTTTTTACTTGAATATGTATTTAGTATGCATTTATGCAAATTATTTTTAAAAAGTTTTCTACCTCTATATGGTAAAAAAAATAAAATCTGGGTCATAGTCATCCCTAACACATGAAATTAGGCAAGTCATGTAATCTACTCCCTTTGTTTTTATTAACTTATTGTTGTTATTTTTAACTTTATTTAAAAACCTTTTTTAAAAAAACTCTTCCCTTTTACTTCCAGGACTCTGTTTTAGGCAGCTAGTTTAAAGATTCATATTGCATTTTAACAACTTTTATACCTATGTTAGAAGTTTTTATGTAAGTATTCATTTTGTAGTCATTTGTCCCAACTAAGTCATTATCTTTCAAGGCTATTCAATATGTCACTACTGATAATCTTCTTTTCCAAAATCCGGTAACTAAACATCAGGTATTCACTACTTGGTAAATAAATGAATGCAAAAAACAAAGTATTTTGATATGAAAGATGTTTTTTCCTTTTTTCTTAATTTTAATGATTTTTAAATGTATGCCTTTGAATTTAAATATAGAGTTCTAATGTTTTCACTAGGCCAGGGTTGTAAAACTTAGTTTCCAAAGGATCACCTTTGGAAAGGAAAATATAAAGGGATACTAATTTAATATATTTTTAGAATTTTTCTTTAATCATGTATATATTGTTAAAAGATATTAAAACATTTAGAATTATTTTGGACATCACTTATAAGCAGAATTAAGAAAAATTGTCCTTCAATGTATAAATGTTTAAGGAAAAAAAGCAGTTGTGCCTATAAAAATAGATAAATCATTGTAAGCATAGATTAATCTAACTTGTTCAGTTGGATGAAACATATATATATATAATTACACTTGGAAATCTTATTTTTTAAATAAAAAGGACTGTACAATCATTATAATTTCACATCAGAAATGTCAAGAACATCATAATAAAATCTCTGAGTTTATCTTTCTTGATTTAATGTAAATGGGTGTTAACTTATTTGTGGTAAACTAGATAGTGAAAGTAAACCAAGAGAAAAATATTATTCTCTTTTATTCTGCCTCTTTAAAAATATTTTCAAGATTTGGCACTGGCTGTAATATTTGATGGAGTTTATATATTTAATGAAAGAATAACAACCCTATTTAACTTCTATTTATAGTTTCTGTGATGATGCCAGTTCTTTTCATTCTGTCAAAATATGAAACATACCATAACTAGCTTTGGCATATTGAAGGGGAAAATAAAAATTTGGATATAACCATAGCTTTATGTCATTTTTGAATATTATCAGTGATCAAGGGTCCAGTTGGGGAAAATTAACAAGATTAGACAGTGACAGATAAACAAATGACTGCTGTTATTTTTTTCTCATCACCAATCTGTAATTCAGGAAAACAGAATTGTACTTCATTTTCATTTCAAAAGGTAAATATTCATCCCTAAAATTCTGTGCACAGTGTGGGAGTGGTTCAGTTTTGTAAGACAATACTGCTGGTCACACATGAACACACACACACACATAGGGCTGCTCATAGACTTCCTCAGAGTGTTGTTCTGTTAACCAGCGGATTATTCAATCTACAAGGAATGACTGCAAATCAGCTTCCCAGCCTAACTTCTCAGTGTGAAGACTTCTACCATATAAAATTAAAAAATGTATCTGTCTAAAATCTATAGAATTTTATTAATTGCTAAATTACATTTGAAAATAGGAGAATGAAGTATATGTTAACTACTAACAAGCTGTTCTCTGTTTCTCTTACTCATCCTGAAGTGGAAAATATCTAAATTTCATATTGATTAGAAACCAACTATCTTTATCACTGGCAAAAAGTAAACTTTAAAGTCTCATTTTTCATCAAAGAAGGGGTGGGGCTTGGGGAATAGGGTTTTTTTTTTTTTTTTTTACAAAATAAGTTTATTGATCTATCTTTAACTATTATTTAAAAGATAATAAATTAACCTCCCCTTAATGACTATATAGAGAATTCAAGATGTAATCATTTTGATATTGATTAGACTTATCAGCAATAAAATAAATCCAGGCTTCTCCCCTTGCTTCAGTCCACATTACATAATCTGTCAAGAATTTTTGTCTTAAAATGAGAGGCAACTCATTTTGGAGACTTTGAAGTCACATTTCCTTGATTTGAGAGAGCTCTCCAAAATCATATGTGAACTATAACATTAAATAGCAGGGAAAGTAGTTGTTGATTCTAATCCTTCAGAAGTGAGAAAACAAAAGTTTGCTGTTAACCCTTTGCTCATGGAAAATGTGCCAATAGCTTGAGTGGTTAGAAAACTCATTGGGAACTTAAAGGGTAACAGGTCTGAAAAATTTTTTATTTCACATTACAGCGAAGAAAGCAAGATACTGAAAGCAGCTTTCTGATGTGAAAGCCTGATGTCATCAATATGCTATTTTTGCTCTTTGCCAGGTTAACAGAATTTATTGCAGCAATTAATGCAAAACATATGTGCTGAAATACCCACACGAAAAATATAATTGCCCCCAATTTAATTTGCTACCTTTCAAAACTCTTGTTTAGCTACCTTTTTCAATGTCTCCACTTAAACACAGTACAAGTGTTTTTACAAAAGAAGAGATAAATCTTTATAATTTACTTTCTCATCTTAAGTAATTTATAAATTATCTTTTATAAATGGGAAAGTTTCCACAGAAATTGAAGTCTACTTTTTAGGCCAAGTGCCACTTCCACCCATTACTGACCTTTATGACAATTCCAGTAGTCAGTCCATGCTTCATTTTTAGAAAAAAAAAAAAAAAAAAAAACCCACATACAAGTTACGGTGACAATTGCCTCACACTCTCTGTGTATGGAATTCTTGAGAAGAATCTTTCCAGGGTAAGCAGAGTTTGAGTGTCAGGAAAGGAAGACAGAGGAGGAAGTGTGAAGAAAACACATCACAGATCACATCACATCTCCTATTCCTGGGTCCACATCAAATTTTCTTTGTTTTCTTAGTGAGTCCCTAACTCTTCCATATGATCATAATTTACGAGGGTAAACACAGCAGATTCAAAATACTCTTTGAAGTACTTTCCTGAAAGTACTTATTAAAAAAGTACTTTGAAGTCTAAATTTTCACTCCAATAGTCTGTTTTCCCTGCAAGTCCCAAGACAAATTAGTATCCTCAGTAGGATTAAGATTAAGAACCTAGAGCTTTTCCTAAACAGGATATCTCCTTAATTTAAAGGCATTTGTGTACAGGAGAAAAATATAAGGTTAAAATCAGAAGACAGACAGGAGAGGGCCTGAATCAGTTCCTACTTTATTATGATGAGTTTATTTAGTTTTCTCAGTTGTAAAATGGGAGACATCACAATACTTTCTGTAGAGGTGCTTTAAGATTAAATGAAGTTCAGTAAGTACTGAATGATAATGTAAGGGAAAAATCTTTCCAACCAGTGGAACTCTGTGTGTCTTCCGATTAGGGGGCATTACACTGAGGCCATTATTTAGTTTGGGTATGCCCTGGATTTTCAACAATTCTTTTATGAAAAACACTAAAGTTCTGAAGACCACACAAACTTTAGCGTCATCCTCACTTCTAACCTACCTCGGTAACACTGCTCCCAGAAACCCTTCTGGCCTGTTCCGAGCTTACTCCCAAAATCAGAAGAGTAGGAAAACCTGTTACAATTTTTAAAGACTGTCAATCAAGCAGGGGGGCCGTAGGGGAAAACAGATAACTTTTGACTGCGCACGAGGGTGGGAATACGGTCTGTGAACATACCGCTTAGCGCTGAGGGCCCTTAACAGTTTGGCATTAATAGATAGTTTTAAAGAAAACTGGAAGAAGAAAAAAAAAAAGGTTCATTTTCGTCCAGAGACTAAAGGACAGGTCTTTTGAAAAATTCAACAAATAGCGAAGTGGTAGGGAAAGAGAGCAGCAAGCAGGACAGTGGCGTCTCAGGCTGGTCCCAAGAGAACGGGCCTGGTCTCCCAACTCTGCAGGGCGCGCTGAGAACCCTGGAGAACTGAGTCCTCCTCCTGCACCTGCCACGTGGCAGGCGGGGAACTTAGGAAGGGGACCGCGCCACGTTGAAAAGGCTGACAACGCTGGGGCGAAGAGGGTTGAGGGTAGGGGGGGCGACAGAGACTTCGCGTCAAAGTCTGTGGTTAAACTCAGGACTTGCCCGGCCCGTCCCAGGAGCTACCGCGCTCCCAGGTGAGGGGAGGCCAGGTGGTGAGGTGGGCGCCGCCTCCCCGAGCCGTGGCAGCGCCGCGGCCGCAGGCAGAGGGCGCACGTTTGCCTCTCGCCCGCCCCGCCTCCGCCCGGCGCTCGTTTCCGCGGAACTTGGCGCCCTCGCGCTCGCCCGGCTCCAGTCTCCGCCCCGGCCGCGAGCGCCCGGCGCCCTGCGCCCGCGGGCTGGGAGAGGCCGGCCCCCGCGGGGGCTCCGCGCGTTCCCGCTGTCCGCCGGCCCCCGGGGGCGCGCCTGCTCGCAGCGCCCTGGCCGCGCGCTTTGGCCGCCTGGCGCGGAGACGGCTCGGGCACAAAGAACCCACCGAACCCCGAGAGCTGAACTGGAGGACGTGGCCCCGGAGTCGGGATTTTCTGATCCGATCTTGAATCTGACGCGGAGTGAAAAGTAGCGAATTGTTGGGAGACTCCGTTTTCCCGCCGCACCGAAGAGCCTGGTGCCGGCGGCGGAGCGTAATTTGAGGTTAAGATGCCATGGTGGTGGGTGTGGTGGCCTCGAGGGCCTCTGTTCATCTCCCTGTCGCCACACCCCTGTCCCTCCCAGCAAAGCTCTACTTCGCGCAAAAATTTCTCAGGGCGTACCTGGAAATTTAATCAGTACTGCATTTGCAAATGTGGGGGGTGTGATGCGAAGGAAAAGGAGCGCCTTCACTCCTGCGGCCACCCCAGTTCCTGGCTAAGGTTATTCACCACAGTTTGTTTGTACAGTGCTGCCACTTGTTTCCCCCTCTTTCCTTGCCTATTATTCTGACTTCATCGTGTTGGTTTGGATTATGTGGATTTTCACCCTCTGCTTTGACTGGAACAGCAGGACATGGTTTAGAAAATGAAGGGAGGGAGGGAGTTCCCCACTCAGGGCTTCCAGTTTAATAACATCACTCCAAGCTGGAGGCTTTATTTGCTGAACTGGTTTTGATTCCATCCATCCTCCACATGTATTTGCCCAGGCTTCCAAAGAGGGTTTGGCTTACACTTTCAAAACTTTGCTAGATAAAATATTTTCTTCAAAATCAAAAGTCTGTAAACTTGAGAGGAGAAACAAAAGCACGCAACTCCCCTCACCCCCACCCCGCCCCAAACACACACCCTTATTTTCCCGCCGCACCGAAGAGCCTGGTGCCGGCGGCGGAGCGTAATTTGAGGTTAAGATGCCATGGTGGTGGGTGTGGTGGCCTCGAGGGCCTCTGTTCATCTCCCTGTCGCCACACCCCTGTCCCTCCCAGCAAAGCTCTACTTCGCGCAAAAATTTCTCAGGGCGTACCTGGAAATTTAATCAGTACTGCATTTGCAAATGTGGGGGGTGTGATGCGAAGGAAAAGGAGCGCCTTCACTCCTGCGGCCACCCCAGTTCCTGGCTAAGGTTATTCACCACAGTTTGTTTGTACAGTGCTGCCACTTGTTTCCCCCCTCTTTCCTTGCCTATTATTCTGACTTCATCGTGTTGGTTTGGATTATGTGGATTTTCACCCTCTGCTTTGACTGGAACAGCAGGACATGGTTTAGAAAATGAAGGGAGGGAGGGAGTTCCCCACTCAGGGCTTCCAGTTTAATAACATCACTCCAAGCTGGAGGCTTTATTTGCTGAACTGGTTTTGATTCCATCCATCCTCCACATGTATTTGCCCAGGCTTCCAAAGAGGGTTTGGCTTACACTTTCAAAACTTTGCTAGATAAAATATTTTCTTCAAAATCAAAAGTCTGTAAACTTGAGAGGAGAAACAAAAGCACGCAACTCCCCTCACCCCCACCCCGCCCCAAACACACACCCTTTTTTGTGTATGTGCAGATTTTTAGAGATTTAATTAAAAAAAAAAAAAAAACGATTAGCCAGATGCTTGAGGCGATATTTTTCTTTTAAGCAAAATATGTATTACTGGTTTTAGAACCTTTGCGTTTCTCTACCTCTCCATCTTTTTAATCGACTTTTTCTTTTCTTTTCCTCTTGCAAAGGCTTTTTTTCTCTTTGTAATCCACCACTTTTTTTTTTTTTTAATTTCACAGAAAGCTGGTAGGAGGCAAACTAAAACTTGTTGACTTTCAGACCTGAGTTTTCCAGGAGAAAAGCTTCTGCCAGATTCCATGAACTACCTGATTCTAGGGAGCTGGTAACAGACTCAGTGAAATCCCAGTGTGTACATGTGCCCACACCCTGATTCGCAGAAGTGTCTGCCTAGCTTGATTTGTGGCTTGGAATCCTTTGCATTTTATAAATGTCCAACAATACTTTTATTTCTAAAGTCACTGCAGAAAAATTAAGGTCTTCAAATTTCTTAGAAATAAATTCTGTACTCTGGTTTTCAGTATACTTGGATGAATAATAAAATGAATGTTTTACACCACCAGTCATCCCTTTATTTGAAAAATCTGTGGAAAGCTACTTGTGCACTTGGTAAAAGCCCTGCTCTGACCCTCCCTGGTGATAAAATCCAGATCTCTGAAAACAGAATAAGAAAGGGGACACCTGCATCTGTTTTTCTAAATCTTTTATCAAACAGGAATTAAAAGAATTAGGTTATTAAAATTTTTAAAGACAAATGTGCATTAAAAAGTAAAATTGAGGATCTTGACAGAAAATGATTTGTAAAACTTAGTGTTCTTCCAAGAAATACATATTCGCCTTCCATCTAGTATTTATGCCAAACAAAATCATTGGAAAATGACTCAAATCAAAGGTAACCCACATCACAGATTTCTCAGTAAGTAAATGTCTGTAAGAACTTATCGAGTTTTGATGATTTGTGGAAAGTTTTATTAATATTTTCTTGAAGATTTTATGACTTGGAAAATGTAACTCTCAAGAATAGTTCTTGGTGTTTCCATTTGTGTTGAAGTTAGTAAATCAAATATACTGTGGAAATATGTTTTGCCTTTAAAAATCCTTTGCATATGTAACTGATTATTTGATATTTAAAAATTACATATATTTTATTTCAGAAACATTCCAGAGTTTCAGAAACAATTTTAACATTAGGGATCTTCATGAAGAGAGTTATTTTGAAAAACTATCAAAAGTGAAGGACTCTTAAAGAACATACCAAAATTTGAATATTAAAATATGGATAATATATGGACATAATAAAGAATCTTATTAAATCTTTAAGGACAATAAGTTTTTTACAAGTCAAGGTGAAGCTACTGTATTGTTTATACAAGCAAAAAGTAAACCAAAATTAAATTTAAGCAATAAAAGTCTTCACATGAAACTCTCTGAACTGACCACACAGTGTAAAAAATACATTTATGTTCTGATTGTGCACAGTATTTTGTTTAAAAAGTTTATGTTAATTTTAAGTTCTTTTCATTGTAGCTTCCAGTTACTAGCATTGCATGGGAAAGGCAACTTTATATAAAATGCCACCATAATCTTACATGGGGTAATGGTGTTTTATTATTTGTAGTTTCCATTTTTGGTTCTAGTTGCTTCTGAGTTATAAATGTATTCAATTGACTTTTGAATATCTTGAAATGGGCAAAAAAAAAATGGTATTAACTAGATCATCAATAAAAAAGTACTGAACTGTTGATAGTTACAGTGAGCTGGTTTGTATCTGTAAGTCTATTGTTATTGCCAGAACATTTACTATTTAAGAGTTTTTAATTGCTCGTTTATGACAAGGGCAAGAATGGTGTGATATATAAGGGTGAGGAGAATGGAGCATCAAAGTGGACATTTCCCCACTTGAATTATTATTATCAATATTAGTCTTTAGGAAGATATAGATTCAGAATGAATTAATTTCATGATAGATTTTGAGAGGTTACAAGAAGTTTCTTTCCGGCACAATCAAAATATTATCGTAGCAATTCAGGTTGTCAGTAAAAGCTTAAACAAATTTGCTGATAATCCTGTTAATGACCTAGGTCAAGTGTTAACTGTTGTGGGTTATAAAATAGTGAAATTAAGGTTTCTCCTACCTCCAGGCAAATAGCACAGTTATAACTGTTAGGGGGAAGTAGGGGCAAGCTATTAGGTGAGCTATTAAGTTACAAAAATGTATAATGCATTCAATTATTTAGTCTAGAATGATAAAATGCCATTAAAAGCAAATGTAAGCCCTCTTCTGAAAACTATAAAGATGATATGATAACTAACTTTTCTATAAATATTTCAGTCAGTGTATTATTATTTGAGGATAAGTGTTTATACATGAAAATGATGCCAGTTCATACTAATTTTTTAAAAGGGAAAAATCTATTAGTTAAATGTATATTGTCTCCATTATTTGTCTAATAGTCAAAGGGAAACATACAGTGTTAATCTCTTAAGTTTTACTAAGTTTTAAACAATCACATAGTATCTTCAGTAGTTAGGTGACTTATGTCCAGTGAAATACATTTCATGCAAATAGTATCCCAACACTCCAATAAAAGTCTCCCAAAATAAGTAGTATATAAATATGCAGATTTAATTTTATTTACTTTTATTTTGAAAATGATTTTCAATGTAAAGAGCTCTATAGGTGAAAGGTAACCTAACTTATAAACACTATTAGGTAGTAAAATATGTTATGTACTGAAAAGTGTATTATGTACTAAAGAATAAGCAGTGAATTGTGCTCAGAAGCCTTCAAATGTAGAAAAGTGTGTAAAGAAATTACTTTATCCATTGCTAAAAGATATTGAATTAGTAATAGTCAATTCTTTATATCAAGCTTTAACCTTTTCATAAAGTTATTTTTATTTATCATTATCATCATCCATCTGATAGGAACAAGGAGCAAATATATAAACTTCTCTAACAACAATAAGTATAACAATCCTGTTTTGTCATGAAAAGTAGTAGTTTTCCCATTGGAAGTCTTTTCTTGGTGTGTTATATAAACAGATCTGAAAAGATTTTAATAAAGTTCCATGCAGCTTTTGTAAAGTTTCCGTGTATGCATAGAGGTCAATTCTTGATTTGAGTGATCATCAAAATTATAAATAATTATCAAGTAGACCAGTCATAGAAAGTATCATCTTGAATCATCTTCTTGATAGCATATTAGAAAGTTATCTGTAACTGGATTTAAAAAAGGAAAGCTCATATTAAACTTTTTTCTAGCTTTTTTCCTTTTATCATGGACTAATGGCATTTCACAATTGATATTTGGTTATCAAATCTCAAGTCTTAAAAAAAATCACACAATGGCATATTTCCTAGCAATTAACTCAATGGCTTGGATCTTGTTCTCTTAGAGTTCTATCATGACTAACTTCATAATAGATTGCAGAATAAATTCTAGTAAATTTCACTAGTAAATTTTCTGTAGTATGGAAATATAATTTGAGTATAGTATTTTAAATGCAACCTAATATTTTGTATTTCAGTTTTCAACATTAATATCAGAAAGCTGTATTAATGAAATTCATTCTATCATTATCCCTTCTACCCAACATATGAATTTTCAGAAGCATTGCTTTTTATTCAAATGACATTGTTAGAAAATTGCACGTAGATCTTAGAGCATACTTGGATTTTTCACTTTTTATGTTGTTCAAATCTACAACTAAGTCCCACGCTATTGTATTCAATATTCATATTTAAAATCTTACTCAAATATTATCCAAGTTAAATCATTCATTTTAAATTTTATTTCAACCTTTCCTTCATGACCTCAGAAGAGAAAGAGACACTACTATAGAACATGACCTGTAAAGAATAATCCCATAAACAATGTATAGATAAACTTTTGCCCAAGCAAATTAAATGTAATCATGTCAGTTTTTTAATATATTTACCTTTTTATATTCATACTGTTAATGTGTATACGCCTATATAATAATATGCACTATATACCCAAATATACACAAAGTGTGGCTTAAAAGCAACTTGCACTTGATAATTCTTGCTTCATTAAATTAATACTCATGAATTTTATATAAATATCAATGAGTTTAAATGGCCCTTTTTTCCTTTTGCAATTTACTGAAAGGTTATGTTTTGCACAAAAAAATAATGACTCTCAGCTATATCCCTGTGCATTATTAATTCACTAAAATCCATTATCTAAATAGTTTATAAATATTCCATCTGGAGAAATACAATTTATCATAGCAATATGGGAATAATATTACTGTTTGTCTAGCTATTATCAATACTTTAATATTTTCAAAGGAACAAAAAGTATAAACACTAATTTGAAGTTACTGATACATTACTCATTATACAAATAACTACCCTTGCCTTTCATTCATAAAAAAATAATTGCCCATTACTTTCAGATAAACATTTTAATTTAATTTGTAAAAAAATATTCACTTGAAGGTAAGATAATTTCTTGATCCTTCTAAGTTGGAATTTTTAATCTCCCTATAAAAAAGACAAAAAAATTAATGAAATCTGCCAAGTTGATAAAAGCAGTCACTAAGGAAAGAATGAAATTAAAACTGCTCTATTAGCACTGAAAGTAGGTCACCAAATATGAGAGGCAGTTTTCATATTTAATTAAAAAGTTGCTAAATATTCTTGAGTTTTTACTTGTTTTTTCTAAAAATGATATATACAATATACAGTGGCAACGTCTTGCCAATATATTTTTAGTGAGTGACACAATATATAATGTAACATTTGCACATCAATTGCTCAGTTTTGCTGAATTGCAAAATAAATTACTAAATGTACTGTTGTAAATTCAAAATGATTAAGAGGAAATAGAAATTGTAAGTGTTGCTTGAAAGCAATCAATTATTCAGAAAAGTTTAAGAGTTAGCAATCGTATTCACAAATCATTAGGAATAGATCACAAAAGGTATACAGGGAAAAGGCAATGTGTCTATTAAGCATGCAATCTTATAGTAAACATTGTTGTCCTTAGTATTAGGTTTGCACTTTAATTCATTGAAAAGGAATGAATGCCCATTAGGAGGAAAATAAATAACCCAACATTAAGAAAATACCATTTGCTGCATATGAACATTCTTCCTCAATTTGCTGTTCAGTTATTTACTACACCTACCCAGGAGATTTTCACTATTCATTAAATATAATCTCCTATTCGCATAAGCCCTTAAACAAAGAAAATCCAGTCTAACCTATTGTAATTCCTACAAATATTACTTATGTTAATGTGGCATATGCTGCTCATTAGAACCTGTTCCATAGAGCAAACCACCGCCTGGCGGGATACACATCACTTCAATACAGCCGTTACAACATAAATACACACACACACACACACACACACACACACGCACACGCAGCCGCGCTTCAACAAACTCCGATTTCCCTTTAGCCCATTCATAAATGCCATGATCCTAAGTAGGAACAACCTGTCATTACCTTTAAACATACTAAAGAATCTAGAGAGGAGAGCAGAATAGTCTTTTAAACTTCTCAGAGTACTACTACATGGTCACAATTAGGAAATAAAATACTACCATGGCTATTTGGCAATTAACATACTGGGTTGTAAAACTAGAGGATTTTTCTCTTTCTTCTTAAAACAGGCAAACAAGGTAATTGAATTGGTATCAGATTCAAAACACATTTTAAATCTAGGCAATCCAAAATTATCTCTAAACGTGCTTTAGAAGACAGCCGAAAATAAAAGCATCTTTAGTTTACTCTGAGAGCAAAGTGCTTTATTCAGAGGCACCTCGGCGACCTGAAAACGCTACGGTGAAAACGTGCCTGGAAAAGCGTAGCCCCTCGGGGCAGGGCTGTGCGCGTCGCGGTACCTGGCTTACCTTCATTGGAAGGTTGGAGAGTCAGTTCCCCGAAGCACTTGAGAGCAGAGCAGCTGAGAAGAAGGAGGATGGAGAGGTGACAATCCATGTTGCTGGTGCAGAGGGCAGTGAGAGGAGCATATCTCCATGAAGCATGCCACTGATGTGAGGGGGAGCGCTCTGATTGCTGGAGAAGTTACCATGCTCCGCTCGCAGGCTGATGTCAAGTTTGACACTGGAGATAAGGAGGAGTCTGGCTGCCTTTCCGCGAACCTCGCTCAGAGACTTCCCTGGGTCCTAGTGCCGTCGGAAGCGAGCGCTGAGGAAGGACAGGACCACGCGCGAGGGCCCCGCAGACAGCTCTGAAGCACCCGGCTGGGGAGGAAGGGGTTGGGGGTCGGCGGCATCAGCGAAGGCGCAGGAAACCCAGAAGTTATGATGGTGCGGTGGTGGAGAGTAGTGATGGGGACAGAAAAACACCCCCCCACCTTTATTTTCAATGGAAAGCAGCTATTTTATTGTTTGCAATACACGCTCTTGTAGGTTAATTCCCCGAAGAAACCAGAAACCCTGATAGAGTGTCTTATGGCACAGTGAGTGGAAAACAAACTGAAATGCCAGAGAAATGTTTGTTATTAAAAGAACAGGAGCCCTGCATTAAAATTAAAAAAATACATTGTTGATTGCAGTCAGAGAAAAATTAGGATTATTTCTTTACCATGTTCAATGTGATCATAACTGTTTACAAATCCTTTCTGGTGCAAAAGAACTAATACACACTTCAGATCGGAAAGTCTCCTCAGTTCTACACCAAGTGGTATCAGGACTTTTAAAGAGAGTTGGCACAGGATCTCAGTGAGTATAAAGTGCACTTTGGGTTTCCAAACTAGGAAGTGTGCTTCAGCAACCTAAGGAAGGGAGCAAACCCAGTCCCAGGGCTAGCTGCAGGTCAGCAGGCATCCCTCATTCTATACAGTGGGTATAAATAAGAAAAAGAGAAAATCAAGCCTAAAGTTCTTGACAGCATATCACTACCCTCCCTCTTTCACCATCTAGCATTATAATCTCTGGGTTCTATGAGATAAACAATGTATAATTCACAACTCTGCATTTAGCTTTTCAGCCACATCCAATCTGATAATAATTGGATGCAGTTCTTCTTTAGCATTCCAAATCTAAAGGCTGAATAACAGTGTCTTTGCACTTTCTCACTTACTTTGCACCATGGTTATAAATGGTTTCTCTTCTTTCCAGTTTCCTTGCTGGACAACATAATTGCAATCTATTTCAGCCAAATAAGTTTGCAATTTATATTTTGGGAAATATTCTTGCTTATCTTTAAAATAGTGCCCAGAAAATGACCACTCAAATAGTCTCCTACTCATTTATCTTTTCCTTTTCTAAGCAGAAAACAAGACTCTTAGATTCCTTGCACAACTCTAGAAAGTAAAGGTAGGTTGACAGCTGTAAGATCAGTGATCAATTTTAGAGCTTCAAGTTGTGGAATCTAAGTGTTGCAAAGGCCTTGCTAATAAGATATCCTTTGCATAAGCACTATGATTGTAATGAGAGAAGATGATTTTCACATGAATTTAAATAAGTGGCTTCTGATAACAGTTTGCTGTCTGGAATTGGGGGGTGGGGTTGGGTGGGTAGAGGCAACCAGGATAAAAGAGCGACTCTGTTCACTTTTTTGTGTGTGCCTTGTTACTTTGTATCTCTAACTTCTTCCCACATTATGTCACCAGAGACTGGAGAACCCTCTTCAAGTGCCAAGTCTGTCAGAATTGAAAATAATGAAAGATACTGAACAGAGGATTCAGATAGTGGTGACTCTGGCATTTTTTAAAGTTCCAACACAACTT
Source organism: Aepyceros melampus (assembly GCA_006408695.1). Classification (NCBI taxonomy): domain Eukaryota; kingdom Metazoa; phylum Chordata; class Mammalia; order Artiodactyla; family Bovidae; genus Aepyceros; species Aepyceros melampus. Next base: position 106,638 of record SJXQ01002373.1, on the reverse strand, counting down.
TAGTCTTTCCATTGTTCTACATTTAGATAAAATTTTTCTGAAAGGTGAAAGAAAATAAAGTCTTATTTGGAAGTGACAATTTAAAAACATTTTGGAAAAACATGCCAATGTGCTGATATCCAAGCCCACTGGCTTCCCTTCACACTCCTTCTCTTTCACACTTAAACTGCTTATCACTGTGGAAAGAGGCATTCACATTTGAAAGAAGTTACAGTGATGTGAAAATAAGTAAAAAGCAATTCCTAGCCTGGGAATAGAATGGAAATAATATAGAATCTTTCAATTATAGACACTCAAGATCATGAGCTATTAGACAATAAGAAGTTTCAATAATCTGAACGTCATCCTGAATAGATGTGTAATGATGCCAGCAAACAGGAGGATGCAAAGAATTTGGCCAAAGTAGTAAGAGAAGGGATAGAGGTGTGGGCAGCCCATTCAGGAAAAGCCTCATCAAAATAAAGAAATAAATAAATAATGATGATAATAACTGAGGTGTAGTTTGAAGCATGAGTAGGAATTGGATGATTGGAGAATGATTCGGAAGGCACTGCATGCAAGAAGATGGAACATAAACAAAATCAGAATAGTCTCCATGTCAGGGCCAAGGAAAGCATTTGGCATGTATAGAGCAAAGAGCATGTGTGACACAGGAAGAGCCAGGGGACAGAGAGGAGAAGGGGCCAGGGTTGGGGGAGGCAGGTTTCGGGGGACAGAGTACTAGGAGATGTTCTTCCAAAGGCATATTGGAAACTGCAGACATTTCTATGACAATGATTTTACAAAATATTCTAGAAGAACTGCTACTGCTGCTGCTGCTGCTAAGTCGCTTCAGTCATGTCCGAATCCGTGCGACCCTATAGATGGCAGCCCACCAGGCTCGCCCGTCCCTGGGATTCTCCAGGCAAGAACACTGGAGTGGGTTGCCATTTCCTTCTCCAATGCATGAAAGTGAAAAGTGAAAGGGAAGTCGCTCAGTCATGTCTGACTCTTAGCGACCTCATGGACGGCAGCCTACCAGGCTCCTCCATCCATGGGATTTTCCAGGCAAGAGTACTGGAGTGGGGTGCCATTGCCTTCTGCGATTCTAGATGAAAGAGAGATGCAAAAAGTATTTCACCAACTAAGAGCTGGATCATATGAGTTTTAGGAAATTATTGATAGCATTGAGCAATGTTCTACCCGTGGTTTAGGGCTTCAGTTCAGTTCAGTCACGCAGTCGTGTCCGACTCTTTGCGACCCCATGAATCGCAGCACGCCAGGCCTCCCTGTCCATCACCAACTCCCGGAGTTCACTCAGACTCACGTCCATTGAGTCCGTGATGCCATCCAGCCATCTCATCTCCGGTCGTCCCTTTCTCCTCCTGCCCCCAATCCCCCCCAGCATCAATGAGTCAACTCTTCGCATGAGGTGGCCAAAGTACTGGAGCTTCAGCTTTAGCATCATTCCTTCCAAAGAAATCCCAGGGTTGATCTCCCTCAGAATGGACTGGTTGGATCTCCTTGCAGTCCAAGGGACTCTCAAGAGTCTTCTCCAACACCACAGTTCAAAAGCATCAATTCTTCGGCGCTCAGCCTTCTTCACAGTCCAACTCTCACATCCATACATGACCACAGGAAAAACCAGAGCCTTGACTAGACGGACCTTAGTCGGCAAAGTAATGTCTCTGCTTTTGAATATACTATCTAGGTTGGTCATAACTTTTCTTCCAAGGAGTAAGCGCCTTTTAATTTCATGGCTGCAGTCACCATCTGCAGTGATTTTGGAGCCCAAAAAAACAAAGTCTGACACTGTTTCTACTGTTTCCCCATCTATTTCCCATGAAGTGATGGGGCCAGATGCCATGATCTTCGTTTTCTGAATGTTGAGCTTTAAGCCAACTTTTCCACTCTCCTCTTTCACTTTCAACAAGAGGCTTTTTAGCTCCTCCTCACTTTCTGCCATAAGGGTGGTGTCATCTGCATATCTGAGATTATTGATATTTCTCCCAGCAATCTTGATTCCAGCTTGTGTTTCTTCCAGTCCAGCATTTCTCATGATGTACTCTGCATATAAGTTAAATAAGCAGGGTGACAATATACAGCCTTGACGTACTCCTTTTCCTATTTGGAACCAGTCTGTTGTTCCATGTCCAGTTCTAACTGTTGCTTCCTGACCTGCATACAGATTTCTCAAGAGGCAGGTCAGGTGGTCTGGTATTCCCATCTCTTTCAGAATTTTCCACAGTTTACTGTGATCCACACAGTCAAAGGCTTTGGCATAGTCAATAAAGCAGAAATAGATGTTTTTCTGGAACTCTCTTGCTTTTTCCATGATCCAGCGGATGTTGGCAATTTGATCTCTGGTTCCTCTGCCTTTTCTAAAACCAGCTTGAACATCAGGGAGTTCACGGTTCACATATTGCTGAAGTCTGGCTTGGAGAATTTTGAGCATTACTTTACTAGCATGTGAGATGAGTGCAATTGTGCGGTAGTTTGAGCATTCTTTGGCATTGCCTTTCTTTGGAATTGGGATGAAAACTGACCTTTTCCAGTCCTGTGGCCACTGCTGAGTTTTCCAGATTTGCTGGCAAATTGAGTGCAGCACTTTCACAGCATCATCTTTCAGGATTTGAAACAGCTCAACTGGAATTCCATCACCTCCACTAGCTTTGTTCGTAGTGATGCTTTCTAAGGCCCACTTGACTTCACATTCCAAGATGTCTGGCTCTAGATTAGTCAACACATCATCATGATTATCTGGGTCATGAAGATCTTTTTTGTACAGTTCTTCCATGTATTCTTGCCACTTCTTCTTAATATCTTCTGCTTCTGTTAGGTCCAGACCATTTCTGTCCTTTATCGAGCCCATCTTTGCATGAAATGTTCCCTTGGTATCTCTAATTTTCTTGAAGAGATCTCTAGTCTTTCCCATTCTGTTCTTTTCCTCTATTTCTTTGCACTGATCGCTGAAGAAGGCTTTCTTATCTCTTCTTGTTATTCTTTGGAACTCTGCATTCAGATGCTTATATCTTTCCTTTTCTCCTTTGCTTTTTGCTTCTCTTCTTTTCACAGCTATTTGTAAGGTTTAGGGCTTAACTGCTCCTAAAGTACCTGGAATACTTAATAAAAGTAGCACATCACTTCTGCCTGCCATAGACTCATGGAATCTGAATGTCTGAAGTTGGAACACATGAACTTGCAATGTGACAAGCTCCCCAGGTGATCCCTTTGATCCCCGACATTGGAGAACCACTGCTGAGTGTGAAGGAGGGAAAATCCGGGGCAGAATGGCACGATGTGAAGGTGTTTGTGAAAGACTATAAGTAATAAGAACTGAACTAGAATCCATCTGACAGAAAGAGGAAGATACATGATGCAATTAAAATATATGTTTGAGGTGAAGCAGATGGTATTCCCTAAGGCAAAATGGATTTGGGTGCTGAAGAAGAGGGAGATGACTAAGACATTTGCAAGACTGAATTCCCCTCTGTTCAGTTGGACATAAGGTGAGTGCCTAACATGTTCCTGATCATGTGCTAGACACTGAGGGCAAAAAACATGAATGGGGCACCCTTTAGAATAATCTAGAGTCACATCAAGAAATTATGCAATTATTAGATAGAGGAGAAGGGGACAACAGATCAGATGGCATCGCCGACTCAATGAACATGAGTTTGAGCAAACTACAGGAGATAGTGAAGGACAGGGAAGCCTGTTGTACTACAGCCATGGGGTTTCAAAGAGTCAGACATGACTGAGTGACTCAACAACAACACCACGTGGAGTATTTTCATAGTACAGGATAGAGGAGTGGGTGTATCTCAAGTTAGAAATTAAAGGGAACCTCCTTGGAGTAGACGGCAACTTGAGTGGCACCTGGAAAGATGTGTTTTCAAGAACAGAGTTCAGAGAAGAGAGATTAAACACGAAAAGCATGCTTTTTGGAGGAAATAACATATCTCGATTACTAGCACATGGGTTTGGAGGCAGTGTCAAGGCATGTGGCAAAGAGAGGACAGGAGGGTTAGGGAGGAGCAAGGTTGTAGTGAATTCTGTAAGCTGTTCTAAGGAGCTTGGACTTAACGGTGATGTGAGGCAGAAGAGAGACATATTCAGTTAGCATTTTAAAAATATTATTTTGACATAGTTAAGTGGGTAGGGTAAAATGAAAGCAAAAACACCAATTAGGAGTCAAGAGACCACTTACAATCCCTTTGCAAGAGGATTATCATGCAGAGATACAAGTGGGGCTCTTGAACCAGACTATCCTGGCTCTGTTACTCTCAGTAAAATTCTAATAATAACAGATCTTATCTCATAGGGATGTTGTAAGGATTATATGAGATTTGGGATGGTACAGATAAAGTTAAGTCTAATGCTTGACACATTAAAGTCATTCAATACATTGTTTTATCTTGATTTTTATAAGAGATCCAGAGGGTCTCATAATGAGCAGTGATGGTAGAACTACAGATCACAAAAACGTGAGTGGGTGGCACTGGCAAGGGGCTTCATAGATTGGTCATGAGAAATGCAGTAGATGCATATGTCTAGGAGGCCTTTCAATCTGTGGCTTGAATGAGGAGGCAGTCAGCACTGCAAAAGAGATTTGAGAAGAGAGAATGGGCATAAGATACAAAATCTTTATTTGAGGTTCGCATAGATGAAGTGAGCTGGTGGAAAGTCAAAGGCAGATAAACTATTAGGAGACAAAGACCTTGACTGGTGGTGTCCTTTTGGAAATAATTCCTCTGCAAATACAGGTCACCCCCTGCATCCACAGAGGCTGAACCCAGTGATATGAAAGGCTGACTGTATTCATTGTGCTTCTAATTTTATGTCAGGGACTTGAGCATTCACATATTTTGGTGTTCAAGCAGCTCTGGAAAAATCCCTGAAGGATGCTGAAGGAGGGATGACTGTAATTAGTATAAAACATAAGTACATTCATTCATGTAAGCAAAGTGTTGGCAGAAAGATCAGTTGGCCAAGGATGAAGCCGTAGTGTACACCAGCACAGGCAGACCTCAAAGATATTGCAGGTTGGTTCCAGACCACCACAGTAAAGCAACTATGGCAGTGGAGCAAGTCACGTGAGTTATGTTTACACTATGCTCTATTCTATTACGTGTGTGAAAGCATTGTTCCAAAAAGTCAAATGCCTTAATTAAAAAATTCTCTATTGATTAAAAATGCTGAAACAATTACAATAGTAACAATGAAGATCACTGATCACAGATCATCACAACAAATATAACAGTAATGAAAAAGCTTGAAATATTGTGAGAATTACCAAAATGTGACACAGTAACCAAAAGTGAGCGAATCCTGTTGGAAAAATGGCACCAACAGACTTGCTAGACTCAGGGTTGCCATAAACCTTCAATCTATAAAAAACATAGTGTCTTCAAAGCACAATAAAGCAAAGTGCAATAGAATGAGATACATCTGTATTTAAAAGACAGGCAAAACAGAAGGGCAAAGAACTAAAAGGAAAAGCATACTGGAAGCCAAACTTCTGAGTTTCACAAACAGCTTATAGTCAAAAATGCATTCAATAAAAATACCCAATAAGATATTGACTGAAAAAATGACAACTGAGTTGGACGACTGAAGATTTTAATAACTTTGGTGGTGGCAGTTTTGGTGAGTAACTGGTCTGCAAATAGGATTAAGATAAAAGAGTAAATAGAAAGTGAGGAAGTAAAAACAGTAAATGTACTACTAGTTTCAAGAAGGTAGGCTAAAACAAGAGAAGCCTAGAAAAGCAAAAGCAAGGTATAATGAATATTACAAAATGGAAGAGGCTCATAAGATTTTTCTCTTCTGTGTTTAGCTGACTAGTGATACAACTTATTTTCAAAGGCGTTTAGGGGATCAAATTTGGGATATGAAAAAAGGTGGGGAAATAACAACTTCTGTTTAGGACATGGAGGGATTCAAGTATAGATATATTCAAGCCAAAAGTTAGATGTAAACGCCCAGAAAGGAAGAAAGGTTTGAGACTGCAAATTCAAAAGCATTAGTAGATTTGGTAGTAGCTTAAGTCACTGCAGCAGGTGAAACTGTCCAGATCATAAACAGTGAGGGAAACTTCAATCTCGTTAAGTAAAAAGTTCTTAAGGCAGGCAGAGGATGTTTAATTATCAGAATTCATTGAGTAGAAGTAAATATTATTAATATAAAAGGAAGGTGAAAGGTGAAGAGAGAGAGAGTTGGAGATGACAAGGGAGCTGAAAATTTCAGGGAGAGGACAATCAGCCAAAAGGAAAAAAAAAAAGGTAGACTTAGGTGAAAATTAAAAATGAAAATGGCTTTTCCAGTTAATGGAAAGACCACAGGACTGGGAATCTCCTTTCAGAAAAATCCTATTTAGAGCTGCAAAATTCTTTGGAGCCTATCATTTTACAGTTAGAGAAAGTCAAAAGCATTAGTGACTTCATTATGTTCACACAGTCCAAGGCAACAACAGGAAAATTATCCGAATGATCCTGCCTTATACAAAGAAAATATTGGAAATAATACGTGGGAGAAAGGTTGCAGGAAATCTGTTATTAAAGTGTTTAAAGTTGATTAGAAGAACAGAATAATCCAAGAAAACGTCTTGAAGCACCGTGAGTTGTTTTCAGGACAATTACTGGATTTTGGATTTGAAAATAGTCACAGTAGGTTGCACAAATTAATTTGCTATATTTTACCTGATATCAACTAAATTAATATATATTGAATTTGAAAGTGTAAGCTTAGGTAATCAGTATAAAAGTTAGCATGCTTGAGTTAATCGAAAAGTGCCATTATAAATTAGAAAGATTTCATCCAATTGTTACCCAGTTATCAAAAGAAAAGCAGAAAATAGATCATAATTATGCCTTGGGTGTTAGGATTATCCAATGCTAATACTCTCATACTCATTCTCACTATTACCTCTGGAACATTTCTCCATTTTTAAAAACAAACTTTACTACTACCATTACTTCCTAGTCTTCCATTTCTCTTGCCAAAAGACAGTCAAAACAAGCCAAGAGTTCATCTTAAAATCTAAGGAAAACATCCCAAAGCTCTGAGCAAACTCTGAGCAACAGCATATGGGGCTGGAGGGGGTGGGGGAGTGAAGGGAGTGTTTTGGCTGAAACAGAACCAGTATCACAGTCCCTTTAAGTAAGTTTTTGAGAAATATTTCACGTATCTACACAAGTACACATTTATATACTTAAGTACACTCACATTCACACACACACAAACATAAGAGATACTGTGTCAGTACACTATCCAATTGTGTTTTCTTGAACAGGAGGCTTCCATCTTTAACAGGCAAGACATTGGGGAGCTTGTTCAAATCCAGACTTAGTAAATCTTAGTTCAAATGATTTAGTAAAACTAGCACAGGACTTGGGGTTCTGCAATTCTGACAAGTTCCTAGGCAATGTCTTTGCAGACTTGACAGTATTTTGTATGGCAGAGTTCCAGAATACATAAATTTTGTTTGAAAAATTAATATAGATATGTTGATATATATTTAAATACAAGCATTAATATATTAAAACATCAGATGGTAAAATAATATAGGAATCATAGTTGAATCAATTCAACCTTTTCTCCAGTAAACTTCAAGATAAACCTAAGGCTCCTACAAACTAGTTAGACAATATTTTATTACCCTAAATCTGCCTATTCTTGAAGGTATATGAATTTGCAAGACAAATTCATCATTGTGTGAACTCATTGCTCTTAAAGCTAAATCAAGTTTTTAAGCATTTTATAATTGACTAATCTGCATTGTTAACTATTTCAAGGATATGAATTGTCTGCCCAATTTTTATGTTCTTTGCTGGCAAAGTAAATACCTAACATTATTTAGAAGAGAGAAGACACTGTTCAACATGGGTGTGTATAACCTAACATCTCTTTCATTTTATTTTAGACATGTTATATAAGTGATCACTACAGTTGGATGGTAATTTCTCAAGATATCTGTGAGGTGGCCAATATGTAATTATCCAAGGAGATCTGCAACTTTAACAAGCATAAGAAAACCATTGTAAAAGCAAACCTAAGACTTAATACAAAATAAATTTGTATTTACAAGTTTAGAAGTTTATCCAAAGATGAAAAAGTAATTTTCTTCATTTTTGGTGAATTAATTTTAAATACAAATTAACCTTTTTGGAGTTTTTTTAGTATATTGATTTTTGGTTTGGTAAAACAAGAGCAATATGGTTAATTGATTGAAGGAAATTTGTTTTAGTGGTGTCATAACTGAAGCTATATTCATGGCTTAGGTAAAAATGTAGGTGCATCTGGAGTAGTTTTTAATAAAAAACAAAAGGTGGTAAAGGATTATTAAATATTCTATAGAAGTATATTTTGAGAACACATGGCTTCAATTTTGTTTCTCAAGTATCTTGTAAGCCTGAACATAAAATAGCATTACTCAATACAGAAAAATTAACTGATTATGTGCTTGTCTAACCATAGTAGTCAGTTCAGCTGGGATCCGGAAAAATAATCCATATTAAGTCATAGGGATCTTATATTCAACAGTGTCAAACATTTGTGATTTTTCACGGATGCTCTGGTTTCCATGAGTGCCCACATAACCTCACCTGCTTTTCTAATTTGTCTCCTCGATTGTGCTCTGGGTCAGTGATCCCTATTATGTCATGTCAATACAGTGGTTAAATAATGATAAATAATTTAAAATGTGGCAGGTAATCCGCATCTTAATGTCAATCATCTTCACCTGTGCAGTATTTCCCTAGTTAAAATGGAAGTTGCTTTCATCTCAAACTTTACCCTTTGTATATCCAAATCATAAATTTAAAAAATATACATTTTAAGAGGTGAGTGAAACTCAAAAGCTAATTAAATTGAAAAAAATTCAAAGTATAATGTACTTTAAACACTTAAATAATTACAAATATACTGATATGTTTTTTCTAGAAAAAAATTAAGCTCTTCACCTGTTCTTAATTACAACAACGAAAGATTCAAAATGTGCAAGTTATATTATTATTTCAAATCTGTTCACTTTGCAGTTTCTCTAAGTTAGTTTAGGCTTAATGTTAAATAATTTTTTTTTAAACACTTGCACAAGGCAAGGCCCAAGTAAAAACTTTTATTTTTTTTTTCCAATTTACTTTGCAGGAAAAAAGCTGGAATAAATTTACAAGTCAAGTTCATATATAGGAAACATGGCTATTGGAGGTACCATCGCATCTAAGCGCTTGGAGTAAGGGCAAGTGCCAGCACTCACTTCATTCGACTTCATGAAAGGTTTTTTTTTATTGTCAAGTCCCTGGTTTAGGAGGGTGCGATCCCCTGGAGCAGGAAATGGCAACCCACTCCAGTATTCTTGCATGGATAATTCCCTGGACAGAGGAACCTGGCAGGCTACAGTCCATGGGGTCGCAAAGAAACCGATACAACTGAACAATTGAGGGCATACATAAGGCCAGGTTTTAGGAAACTGCTATAGTCATGCTGTCCACTAGAGGGCTCTGCAGAAGCAGCAGCCGCTACAGCTGAAGATTCAGGTGTTTAGATCAGCTCCTTGATACAAAGCCCAGAAGTCTTCACAAGAACTAGCGCAACTTTATTTTTAGATTTAGTTTAATTAGTTTCCTGATTGGTACTAATTAACATGGGTTGTGAATGCCAACGTGTTAGTTTTATATGATCACATAACATTCTTTTACTTACCTTATCTGGACCCTGTGCTGAGCTTATCCCTATCCCTGAGGAATCAAGAAAAGAGTGTCGCATTTGATGCTTGGTTCAGAGACATCTACCTCATTTCCACCCTAAAAAACACTGAGATGAGTGATACAATTTTTTTAAAATCATTCTCCTCTTTATGCATGTTTCGTTATTAAATTTTCCATTATGATGCATAATGAGAATGACATGAGTGTAAGATTTATAGTATATGTAGATATTTTCTGCAAAATACATGATTTAGTACAATTTACTGGGAAAGATAAGGAAATATGGTAAAACTACCAATGAAATAAACAAAATCTCCAAAATGGATAGTCATTACCTAAGAAGTCCCTTTAAGCGTGTGGTGGAGAAAAGACAGGGGCTTGCCTGTATCCTTTATGGTAAAGATATTGCAGAGAGCAACCACCACAAAAACTAAATAATTTGGACTTAGCATTTTAAATTTAAAAATGTGTAAGTTTAAAAAGGGATTAAAATAAAATATGAATAGATGAAATGCCCTAATCTGTTCTGGGTAGCAATGTGTCTGATGTTTCTGAGAATGTATCTTGCTTTCACTAGTTAAGTGATTCAACCCATCATGATTTTCAAGAGAGACATGAGACACTCTTTGAATAAGTAAATCATTTATCATACGGATGAGCTGTGGAGGAGACCATGCCTAACTTAGAAAAGCTAATCTCTTTTTCTACCTCTTCTGTACAACTTTGAATTATACATTTTTAATATCCTTCCAAATGGAAGTTTGCAAAACTTCTATAATAATTTGACAATGTCCTTAACAATTTTCTAACTCTGAACTATATTGATGGGTTGCTGGAGACCCTTCACTGATGGAGTAATGTGCCAAACTTAAGAAATACATACTATATTAGGATAGGCTTGATGATGTCCAGATACTGTGTTGTTAGAAATGCAGGGAAACCTATAGAGGCTAAGTAGCCTACAGACCATTTGTGAACAGTGCCTGAGATGTTCAGAAGATGACTTCATCCAAAGCACTTTGTAATTAAGCAAATGCAGTGTGAATTACAGGCGAGCTGAGGTTTCGGCCTGCTTTGTTCACCATGTCTTCATAGCATTTACAACAGTGGCTGGCACATAGTAGGTCTATAATCACTATTTGTTGAATGACTGAAAATGTAAACTTTTGGTTTTTTAATTGTTCTGTTTTGTCCCTCATTTAGGATTCATTTTATGTCAAACTTCAACACTCTACCTATTAGCTTGCTTCTTTAATTTCCTTTTCAAACAGTTTAACACAACCCAAATGTAGACAGAAGGAATAACTCATATGCTGCTGCTGCTGCTGCTAAGTCACTTCAGTCTGTCCGACTCTGTGCGACCCCATAGACGGCAGCCCACCAGGCTCCCCCGTCCCTGGGATTCTCCAGGCAAGAACACTGGAGTGGGTTGCCATTTCCTTCTCCAATACAAGAAAGTGAAAAGTGAAAGTGAAGTCGCTCAGTCATGTCCCGACTCTTAGCGACCCCATGGACTGCAGCCTACCAGGCTCCTCCATCCATGGGATTTTCCAGGCAAGAGTACTGGAGTGGGGTGCCATTGCCTTCTCCGAATAACTCATATAGCAGTGTATTAGTAAGACATATCATTGTCTGAATTAATTGATACATTTATTTTATTTTTGATAGTAAACTTATATTCCTGACCCTTTAAAAACATAGACAACTAAATTGAGTCAACAATATTAAGAACTGTTTAAATGGACTATTGACCCTAGAGGAACAACCGGAAATTATTCTTAAGTAATAAATAAACAATGATTTTTCCTTTATATCCATTGAATTTGTTTAGCAGTCTTTATGTTAACATCTTTATTATCAATCATAACAATTTTCTTTTGTACAGAGACTTTTAAAAATTGATAGAAGCAAAATAATACTCAATTTAATAAAGTGGTGTAAATATTTTCAATATGTAAAATTGTTCTCTTTACTTTTTTTTTTGAAACTTAAAGTCCCTGAAATGCAATATTTTATTTGGTGGTTTTTTTCCTCCCAAATAGGAAGAAGAGCATTCTTACACCTTTAAATTCCCAACAAACCAAATGACAGAGAGTTCTGTCCTATGGTTTCATAAATAATAAGTATATAACTCTTATGTGTGCATATTTTAAATGACTGCAGAAGAAATCAAATATTATATTTAATCAAATTTCAATTTTAGACTGCCTGGAAAAAAGCTATTTAATGTCCACAAAGTTTATTTTGCATCTTTAGTTAATCATACCACATGTAAGTTGTCTTCATTTTAGAAGCATCAATATTCATCAAACTAACAATACTATTATTTGCAAAGTAACTTATGGAACAGAGTAACTCTAGCATCTTATTTATAGAGAAAGCCTGGTTGGCAGCTGTAAGATTTCAGGTCCTTATTTGTCCTCAGACAAGTATGTTACAGGAAAAGATAGTGACAGCCAGGTCCCTCTGTGTTGCTCTGACCCTTGTGTGTCAACTCATGTCTAGTAGATAGTCTTTTATTTGTTAATTTTCCTCATCAATGTACAATTACCAGAATATCCTTTTGTAGTCATTTACTTTTTTTTTTATTAATCTTAAGAGTAGAAGGAAAGAACCTAGAGAAAAAAATGATCATTATTTGTGAGGTTTAAGAGAAAAACCTAGCCCCTTTTATCTTTATTTATATATTTAATTATTTAAGAATAATCAGAATTAACTCTGGGTAAAGAAAATTCCGGGTAGGACTGAAAGTCCTGGAAAAGAGCCTGATGCTGAGAAAGACTGAAGGCAGGAGAAGAAGGGGACAGCAGAGGATGAGATTGTTGGATGGCGTCACCAACAATGGACACGAGTTTGAGTAAAGTCCAGGAGATTGTGAAGGGCAGGGAAGCCTGGAGTGCTACCGTCCATGGGGTCACAAACTATCGGACATGACTGAGTGACTGAACAACAACAAGGATTGAAATCAGAAGTCAGCCTGTTTAACACAGTTTCTGAATATTACAGAGAAGTTATCCAACTTGGAAAAATGAGTTTTTATTACCTTGATGCTTCTTTGCTTCATGGAGCATCGCAGTCCTGGAATTAAAACAGAGAATGATGTTTCAATAAAACCTACTAGAGGAAGGAATTCTTCAAAGAAATCTTAGGCCATAGAAATACTGAAACATACTTCATCTGATTATATTACAATAAAATAAACAGAACAATTTAAAAAGAAAAGAGAAAGGCAGACATAGATTCTAGTTATAGAAAAGTCAGTCATTATATTCCCTAAATCATTCTAACATTCAAACTATGTTCTAGTAACTATATTTTTTTCTCAATAACAAACTCTCTAGAAATCATTAAGTCCCTAGAGAAACGGAGTAAGTACAGTTTTGAGTGACAGAAACGATTATCCAATCTATTTGATCACTCTTTTCATCGTCTTATTTTGTGTATGAACATTTAATAAGTACTTAGAAATTAATACATGAACTCATTATTACAACCTTTTCAAGAGATCTTCCTAGGAATAAAATTCCCATCTGTACTTCCTGACTTAGCTGGCAAATCAGCTAACGTATCTGAGGAAGAAGGCTAATAATGCTGCCTAAGTCTGTCTTATTGCTTCTTAATGAATGACTTCCAGAGCAAGGTGGACTGGATACTTACACACTCACAGGCAGCAACTAGGACAAAAGTGAGAATGAGAGCAAACGTTCAAGCTTAGGACATGCAGAAGGCATGCACTCTTTAAAGCAAATTCAATAACAGGACACAATTGAAGATCAATGCATTCATTTTATTTGTGATTTACATGGAGTAATTTTTTCTAGTGCCTAGTGATCCTCTATTCCAAAGATGGCAACTGAAAGTAAATTGAAAGGGAAAAGCAATGGCATATTATAAAGTTTAATGAGTACAAACATCCCACCTTTGATAATTATTACCTGTCTTAGTAGCTTTAACTTATTTTCCCGAGGACAGAACTTTAACTATGAAGAACTACAATTTTTTCCAGAACTAGATATTCCTTCAAGAATATGTAGTTTCTGATATTTCTTCAAGAATATCTAGTTCTTTCAGAAATTTCCTTCAGAAATTCAGTATTTTTAAATTTAAAATTAAAAAGGACCAACTGAAGTTAGATATTAAAAGAATATGCTAATTAGTTAATGTTTATTTGCAATTTGAAATTATGCTATTAGTTAATATTTCTTATTGAGATTTCTAAAACAGCTAAACTGAATCAAAATAATAATATGAAATATATTAATTTTAAGTTTGAAAGAGGGTGTATCTATGTTTTGGGAAAGAGTATTACACATTCACCCCTTCAAAGATATTTCTGTTAGAAAATGGAATGCCAAGATTTTCTTAAGCAAAAAAGTCTGCAGAAAGACTGTAATTTTGAATGTTCCTCTTAATCAGGTCTTTGGAAAGACCACAAATAATTATTTCAATATTTGAGCTGAAGTCCTACTTCAACCAGAGGAAAAAAAAAAAGTTGATAGCAAGACATTAAACATGTATCATAGAATTAAATATCCAGGACCATGTACTATAAAGATACAGATACAGATAGGTATACTATAACCTCTAGTGGCTTACCTGTTGTCTCAGACAGTAAAGGATCTGCCTGCAATGCAGGAGATCCAGGTTTTATCCACGGGTCAAGAAGATCCCCTTAGAAGGGAATGCTACCCACTCCAATATTCTTGCCTGGAGAATTCCATGACCAGAGAAGCCTGGCAAGCTATGGTCGATGAGTCACCAAGAGTCAGACATGACTGAGCAGTTATCACTTTCACTACTTTTCATAAGCTCCAACTAAAATTTTCTGTCTTTTAAAAATAACAACATTTTATTTGAGACTCAGCTATAATAAAAAATTGTGATATCATTAGCCATAACTCCTCTGCAGAGTCCCACTGTTTGTAGAAGTTATCTAAAATATTGTGAAAGCACTGACATTTTCTTTATAGGTGAAAAACAAAATTCTTGTCATTGATCAGAACCTACAAGTTCACTCTAATCATGGTAAGCAGGTTAACTGAGTATAGTGACATGAACTCCAAGGGAATTTAAGATCAACATATTTGATTAAGGGAATGATGACAATCACTTGACTGTAGTTATTAGAATGTTGACACCAAGACAGTTTTAGTTAGAGTTCCTGTGAACATACATAAATGCTCCCAAGACTACTTTTTTCAATAGTGGCAATCAAAGAGAAGTAATTATTTTTGTCATATTATGACTGATGTCACTAGAATGAAAGATTAAGAAATCTAGAAGCTAAAATTAAAAAGAAATTTTCTATTACCTTTTACAAACCCAGTTTACTTGAGTATATTATTGTGGCTGTGGAATCAGGTTATATATTTTAATATGATTTTATGATACAATTGCTTAATTTGAATGGGAAGTTTAAAAAGAGGATTTAGTTGGTAATGTAAATATAAATCACATGAAAATATAATAATTTGATTTGTTATCTGTAATCCAGGAATTAATGATACATGAGTAACGGATCAAAAAATGTACTCTCTCCGAGACTTTTTGAATGAAAAAAGCCACAAAAGTTTACTTAAAATTAGTACACTAAGGTTTCAGAGTGCTGAGAAACATTTGTTTCATTTCTACCCAAAGTTTATGTGTGAACCTAAAGAAGAGTCTGGTTTTTTTTTTCCTGTGATTTATAAGGTCTTCTACAGTTCTAACACTTTTACTTAAAAGCAAATTCAAATACCATTACCATTTAATGTACTACACCAGTTTCTTTTATCTATTTCAACTGGACATTATACTATTGGTTATATCAATTGGTATGCAGAAGCAAGCAATCTCAATAGTAATATACTTGCCGCTTCGTTAATGTGTATTGCCATTATTGTATACATTGCCATTTTTTTCCCCTTGAAACTACGGCTTCAATTACTGTCAGATGACTTTGTTGTTTGTTGTTTTAATCAGTAAGCTGTGTCGGACCCTTTTGAAACCCCATGGTCTGTAACCCACCAGGCTCCTCTGTCCATAGGATTCTCCAGGCAAGAATACCGGAGTGGATTGTTGTTTCCTTCTTCTGGGGATCTTCCCTACCTGCATGGCCTACACTGGCAGGCAGGTTCTTTACCACTGAGTCACCAGGGAAGCCCCATCAGGTTGGTAGATGATGCCTAACTGTCAGTTGTCTTCTACTCATCGACTCCCAAGAAGCAATGCAGGCAGCTTGTCTCTTCAGAAGAAGCGTGAAAAAGCTAAGTAATACTGAAAAGGGACATAGAAATTCCCTGGCTCTCCCTCATGCTACCACCCCTATCATATCAACATCACTTAAAAGTAGCTTTAGGATGAAAAGAATCTCTCTCATTTATAGAATGCTTGGAATTTACAAAAGGTAGGGGAAAATACTCCCTGATATATATATATTTTAACTTTTCATTTTGACAGTGTTGTAATAGTTTCAGGTGAACAATGAAGGGGCTCAGGCATACATATACATGCATCAATTCTACCCTAAACTCCCCTTGTCTCCAGGCTGCCCTATAATATTGAGCAGAGCTCCATGTGCTGTAGAGTAGGAACTTGTTGGTTATCTATTTTAAATATAGCAGTGTGTCCCACATATTTTCCAGTTTCATTTGTTCTTTTTGCATGCTTATATTAACATAGTTTCCATCTTCCTAAATAAATCATCAGGCTATTCATTTTATAGAATTTGAAAAGATGTCATTTACCAACAGTTAAAAACCATTTTTAAAGTTACATCAATATTTAGTCCTGAAGACATAACATACTTTACTTGATGATTTGTTTCCATTTACAAAATGACTTTTCTTTATTCATAACTTTTATACAACTGTGTCTATTTCAAGTGTACATGTATTTGAATTGTGATGGATATATACCTCTGTGAAAGTCTTCCTGCAAACAATATATAGAACATTTCAATCACCCTGCAAAGAGTGCTCACACTGTTTGTAGTCCATCTCTTCTCTGTTGCTCAGCCCCAGGCAATCATTGATACACGTTTAGTAACAATCCATTAGTTTCCATTTTCCAGAATTTTCACTGAATGGATTCTTACAGTGTGTATTATTTTGTGTCTGGCTTTTTTCACTCAGGTAAATGAGTTTCAGATCATACATGTTGTAAGCATCAGTAGTTGGTTTCTTTTTATTGCTGAGAACTATTTCATTACAGGAATGTAAAACATATTTTTTAACCCATTCACATCTGTATAGACATCTGTATTGGCTTTTGACTATTGTGAATAAAGTTACTATGGAAATTCATGTGCAATACACTCAGTTTTCATGATACTTATTTTCATTTCTGGTGGGTAAATATCTAGGAATGAAATGGCTTGATCATAAAGTAGATATATTTTAAACCTTTAAGTAAGTTTATTTTTAAAAGTGTTGGTTATGCAGGGGTTTTCACTGGTTACAGAGAGTGGGGCTACTCTTCATTGCAGTGAACGGGCTCCTCATTGCAGTGGCTTCTCTTGCTGCAGAGCTCAAGCTCTAGGGCACATGGGCTTCAGTAGTTGCAGCAGGTGGGCTCAGCAGTTGTCATTTAGGGCTCAGAGCACAGGTTCAGTAGTTGTGTTGCAGGGGTTTAGTTGTACTGTTGCATGTGAGATTGGGATGAGGGATCAAACCCATGTTTCCTGCGTTGGCAGGCATATTATTTACTACCAAGTCACCAGGGAAGCCCTTAAAGTAATTTTCTGATGTCTCAAAAGCAATGTATATGAGATCTAGTTGCAACAAACCCCTGTCCATAACTTACCTTTTAATTATAACCAATGTGATTATGAGTAATCAGTACTCAGTGTGTTTTTAATTTACATTTTTTCCTGATGATTAATGCATCTTTTTTATGTTTAGCATGGCTTAAAGCTTTTCATGGGCTTGTTGACCTTTTTTTTTTTTTTTTTTTTTTTATGGTTTAGAAGAATGTATCATAAGCAGTGTATTTCAGTGTAAAAATCATCTTGGGAAGCGCTAGGAAAGCATTTTTTAGTACTCTGATATGAGATGAACAAGTTGCCGTGGTATTGGATGAGTAACACAGAAGTATTTTGGTATGGCTCAGCTGATTTAGGTATAAATAAGCAGTGTAAAAGTGTTCAGGAAAATCCAGAGTTGAGTCTTCCGAGATTTAAAATGAAATGGTTAATTTTACATTTCATTCCAATTTCTTCTTTTAAAGGCTTGTTGACCTTTTTTTTTTTTTTTTTGCTTTCAAGTGTTTTATTTATTTATTTAGTATTAAAAAAAAGTTTAATTGAAGGCTAATTACTTTACAATATTGTGGTGGTTTTTGCCATACATTCACATAAATCAGCCATGAGTGTACGTGTGTTCCCCATCCCATCCCTCAGGGTCATCCAAGTGCACCAGCCCTGAGCACCCTGCTTCATGTATTGAACCTGGACTGGTGATCTATTTCACATATGATAATATACATGTTTCAGTGTTATTCTCTCAAATCATTCCACCCTTGCCTTCTCCCACAGAGTCTAACAGTCTGTTCTTTACATCTGTGTCTCTTGTGCTATCTCGTATATAGGGTCTTCATTACCATCTTTTTAAATTCCATATATTGCATTACTATATTGTTTTGGTGTTTTTCTTTCTGACTTACTTCATTTTGTATAATAGGCTCCAGTTTCATCCCCCTCATTAGAACTGATTCAAATGCATTCTTTTTAATAGCTGAGTAATATTCCATTGTGTATATGTACCACAGCTTTCTTATCCATTCATCTGCTGATGGACATCTAGGTTGCTTCCATGTCCTGGCTATTGTAAACAGTGCTGCAATAAACATTGGGGTACACGTATCTCCTTCAATTCTGGTTTCCTCAGTGTGTACACCTAGCAGTGGGATTCCTGGGTCATATGGCAGTTCTATTTCCAGTATTTTAAGCAATCTCCACACTGTTCTCCATAGTGGCTGTACTAGTTTGCATTCCCACCAACAGTGTGAGAGGGTTCCCTTTTCTCTGCACCCTGTCCAGCATTTATTGTTTGTAGACTTTTGGATCTCAGCCATTTTGACCAGCATGAGATGGTACCTCATTGTGGTTTGATTTGCATTTCTCTGATAATGAGTGATGTTGAGCATCTAATGTGTTTGTTAGCCATTTCTATGTCTTCTTTGGAGAAATGTCTATTTAGTTCTTTGGCATATTTTTTGATTGGGTCTTATTTTTCCTGAATTGAGCTGCAAGAATTGCTTGTATATTTTTGAGATTAATTTTTTGTCAGTTTCTTCATTTGCTATTATTTTCTCCCATTCTGAAGGCTGTCTCCTTGTGTGATATCTTTTCAAATATTTCACTATTTTAATTGGTTGTCTATATATTATTAAGTTACAAAAATAAATATTCTGAATAAAAATCCTTGGTAAAATAAATATCATGAATATTTTCTCTCATTCTTTGGTTTACCTTTTTGTTGTCTTGATATTTTATTTTGAAATATACAAGTTTTTAATTTTGATAAAGTCCAATTTAGTATGGGTGAGATTGTAATTAAAGCAGAATCACTATTTTAATAATATTGAACTTTCCAATATGTGTATTTTCATTTATTGATATCTTTTGTAATTTCTCAGTAATATTTTATAATTTTCAGTGTAAATGCCTTGACTCTTTTTGTTAAATTGATTCCTGTGTTTTATGTATTCTAATGCTATTGCAGATTTATTTTCCAATTTTTGCTCCTAGTATGTAAATATATATTTACTCAGTTGTATCAACTTTTATTTTGCAATCTTGATAAATTCACTCATTGGTTCTAGTAGTGTTTCATATGCCTTAGGATTTTCTATGAAAACAATCTTGTCATCTCTGAACAAAAAGTTTGCTTATTTTTGAGCCTTTATGTCTTTTCTTTATTTTTCCTTTCTTCTTCCAATGATTGGGAACTTCAGTATAATGTTGAAATGAAAAGTCATGACAGCTTTCATCCTGCTATTCCAGAACTGTCAGGAGAAGCATTTAGTATATCACTGTATTAGTCGGGCATGAGAGAGAGAGAACCAATAGGTTGTGTGTGTATATATAAAAAAACACAAGGCTTATTACAAGGAACTGACTCATGTGATATGAAGATGGGTCCATACAAATTCTTCAGATTAAGCAGTAGGCTGGAGAGCCAGGAGTGTCAGTGATCAAGGTTGGAGTCTAAAGGAATTGTTGCAGAACTGTAAGAACCAATGTTGTAGATGAAATCTGAAGACAGTATGCTGGAGAATTCTCTCTTGCTCAGAGGGGGCTGGTCTATTTCTTATATTCAAGCCTTAAACTGATTGCATGAGGTCCATCACATAGTGGGGAGCAATCTGCTTTATACTCAAACTTTACCAATTTAAATGTTAATCTCATCCAGAAGCATCCTCAAAAATACTCAGAGTAGTATTTGACAAATACCTGGGCATCCTGTGACCCAGTCAATCTGACACATAAATTAGCCATCATAATCACCATTACTTATGATATTAGCTGAAGAGAGTTTGGGTAAAGTTTTCATCATGAATAAATGTTGAATGCTATTTTTTTTTTCTGCTTCCTTTGGAAGTATCATATGGCTGTTATCCTTCATTCTGGTATGGCAACTTACAGTCATTGATTTTGAACACTGAAATGAGTTTGTAGTCCTAGGATAATTACTACATAGTCATAGCCGACTGTCTTTTAATATGCTTTGTGTTCAATTTGCTAATATTTTACTAATAATTTCTGCAAATATATTCATAAAAGATATTAATTATTTGTTTTTATTTCCCTCTGGCACATAACTAGGAGTGGAATTATGAGTCATATGGTAACTCTATGCCTAACTTTTTGAGGAACTGAAAGCTGCTTTCTGGAAAAGTTAACATTTACATCCTCATCAGCAGGGAATGAGAAGTCCAATCTTTCTTCATCCTCCCAAGGACTTGCTATTATCTATCTTTTAAATAATAGCTATCTTAGTGGATATGAGTATGTGATTCTGATTTACATTTACCTAATATTTAATTATGCTGAGCATCATTTTAAGTTCTTATTATCCCAGTGTATATATTCTTTGAAAAAACATCTATTCAAATGTTTTTCAATAATTTTTTTATTATTAAATTGTAATGTTCTTTATATATTTGGAATTCCAGTCCCTTATCAAGTATATTAATATTTTATACCAGTCTGTGAGATTTTTATTTTCTTGATGTTATCATTTGTAACATGGAGGTTTCTATTTCTGATGAATATTAGTTTAACTGTTTTTAAAATTTTGTCAATTGTATATTTGATATGACTCTACTTGTAAAAGAAATAAATAATATTGTCTAACCCAAGGATGTGAATATTTATACTTGTGTTTTATCCTAATACATTTATAGTTCTAGCTCTCACATTTAGGTCTATGACATTTTTAATTAAGTTTTTTGTATGCAGTATAAGAAAGGAATTCAACTTCAAGCTTTTGCATACAGATGTCCAAGATAAGCAATATATCACTGTATTAGTCAGTTGTCCCAATATCATTTGTTGGAAAGACTTTCATTTTTCCCATTGTATTGTCTTAGAACTTTTTCCAAGAACACTTCAAAAAAATATCATTCAATACCAATCCATAAAGGAATTTACTACCATGATATCCTCTCTATAATTTTTCTCTCCCCTCATCTCAAAACCAAAAATAACTTACTTTCTTCCATAAAAGCAGACCCATTAGGTCATTGGAGATATAGCACCTGTCAGCTGCAAATATCTCCTATAAATAAAAAGATTTCTTTTAGAGAAATAAAACAAACATGTAAACAGTCTGTGAGATAAATTCAAATCTCCATTTTTTTTTACAAATATGGGAATGGGTTAAAAATTTAAAAAAGTTAAGCTGTACTACGCATGTATTTTAGGTTGCATTCTTCTTGGAAACCCCTCAAGTCACTTTTTTATTTCCCCTCAATGTCTCTGCCCGCAGGAGCTCTACAAATACCAAAATGGTTATTCAATGACCAGGACCTCAGTTCTGTGACAACAGCAGTGGAAATTCTGGATCCCCTTTCTAGGGGTCACCAACTTGTTCTTTATTATATGCTGTAATACTTTGTGCTTTTGGGAATCTTGGGTTGGATAGAGACATAGTTTCCCCAGAAGAAAGTTTAGGATTTAGCAAATTTTGTAAATTATATATGCTTTCAGGGGCTTCCCTGGTGGCTCAGAGGTTAAAGCGTCTGCCTCCAGTGCGGGAGACCCGGGTTTGATCCCTGGGTCAGGAAGATCCCCGGAGAAGGAAATGGCAACCCACTCCAGTATTCCCACCTGGAGAATCCCATGGACGGAGGAGCCTGGCAGGCTACAGTCCACGGAGCTGCAAAGAGTCGGACATGGCTGAGCTACTTCACTTTCAGGTAGAAGTTAAGTGATCTAGGAGAAAGCACTGTATTTTTTGATGTCTTTCTTTCCTTTACACTGCAATGCTCTAAGAAGAGCATTTAAGTTCCAATAAGAAACACACACACACAAATGAAACTAAGCACCATCTGATGATTTGCTATCAGAAGTCATAAGAATGGTAGTCTCTTCATTTCTTGCATTTACATCAGAAACAAAGTCCACTTTATTTTACATAGATCTTCATATAGAAATACAGTTGCCATGTTAGTTGAATAGTCTGGTCCTTAAAAGCTTGCCATTTATCACCTAAAGGAATGTTAGAAGATTTACAGTAAAATCAGCCTTTAAAGTATGAAAGTGATGTGCACTATCGATTGCAGTGGAAACAGCAAAAAGTCTGCATTTTAAGCAACTTTGTCTGCCGTGAACATCAGCAGAGACCATTGATGAATTCCAAATAGAAACATGTGAAACTTATCCTCCTCTATTCTCTTCTCTCAACCGATATTATCCATTCACTCAGGAGCACTTATGTTCCTGGAACAAGAACAACAAAAAGAAATAGCTCTTGAAATGCAACAGGGCAGGATATTTCTGCCCAGGGAAAAAGCAATCTTTCAGATAACTGTATTTCATTTATAATGTATATTCTGAAAGACTTATTATAATATCTGGTCTAATACTATCAGGGAATATTTTGATGTAAAAAAAAAAGATTCCATTTAAGCTTAAATAAAACAATTTTCAAGTAACTCCCAATGTCCAAATATTGGTCTGGGGACAGCATTTCCACTATTTGAAACAAAATTTATAGTAATATTATTTCTTATGATGATTATAAAAAATATGGTTCAAATACAATACAGAATTTAGAGCTATTTACTACTTATTGGGTCTAAGAGTACATATGACACATAGTTTACTTCCTTTAACTTTAGTATGTTTAACAAATGTATTAATACAAAACAGGACACAAGTTCATGAAAACTACCAACAATGGATGTTTGGGTAAGATAATGTAACTACCAAAATTGCTATTTCTTAGACACTGTGTCAGTATATAAATATGAAATTAATTATTAGTATTCAGTGTTCTGTCTGAAGTATTGGCTTAAAAACAGAAACTCAACAGTTATGATGATAATCTTTCACAGAAACAATGATAATATTTCAAAGAATTGTAAAACTTATGCCTCTAAATAGGTGAAGAATTTATGTAGAAAAGTTCTGATAGTAGTATTTATAACAAAAGGGAAATTCAAAAAAAATTCCAAATAGAACAATGGTTAAATAAATGCCATAGGATGGAATATTATACAGCAATGAAAAAACTAGCTTTTCCAAGAGCATTTAACTATCTATAAAAATAAATACCAGTAATAGAGATTATAGATAGAAATCAGACTGTAAAATTGTATATACATTATTAGTTATTGTCTGTCTAAAATAAGTACATTAAACAAATAAAGCTCTAACATTATTAGTTAGAACATTTAAAAATTAACCTATGCATAGTAAAATAGGTTAGAATTGATGTTTACCAATAAAAATTACCAAAAAATTATGCTGGTAATTGTAAAATCAAGGATAACTCATTGAATCTTCTCTTTTTTCTTTTAATATGCATGTATTATTACAATTTTTAGATAGAAAAAAAAATTACATTTGCTTTCTAATGACAAATCAGTTAAAAGAAAAACCTTTTAGTAAAGCAGCTGAATTGTTAAGAGAGGTATACGTATTCCATGCTTCATCCCATTAAATCTTAAAACACAGCTATCAATCTGAACAGATAACAAAAGCTTCTGCCGGAATCAAGTGGAAAATCCACTTTCAAGATAGAAAGATACCAGATTCCTACAATTCCACTAGGCAATTCTAAGAAAACCTAAGACCAGTTAATTTTATCTATTATATTGACAGTGTATACACACACACACACACACATACACACACACACACACACACACATATGTATATATGTATACATACATACATATATGTATATATACATACATACACACATATATGTGTATCTATACATATACATGTGTGTATATATTCACATACACATCTATATTTACCCATATACATACACTGGAGAAGAAAATTTCAACTCACTCCAGTATTCTTGCCTAG
This sequence comes from Aepyceros melampus, assembly GCA_006408695.1. Classification (NCBI taxonomy): domain Eukaryota; kingdom Metazoa; phylum Chordata; class Mammalia; order Artiodactyla; family Bovidae; genus Aepyceros; species Aepyceros melampus. The sequence continues at coordinate 82,428 of SJXQ01002373.1, read as the reverse complement.
GAAATCCCATTGACAGAGGAGTCTGGCAGGTTACAGTCTGTGGGGTCGCAAAGAGTCAAACATAGCTAAGGGACTAGAACACATATACATATATATATACAATATATACATATGATGCAAAAATCAAGATATATATATATGTATATCAATACATAGATTAGTTTCAGTGAATAAAATATACTGACATTCCATATTAACCTATCTCCACCCAAAATAGACTGTATCTGAAGAACTTAGTAGAATAAAATTTCATTTTAAATGATGCACATTGTACTTTTCTGGAAAGATGGTCATACTGAACGCAATGTGCAACACAAGTATGATAAAGAGGGAAGAATTCTGCCTTGGAATGACTACCAGGAAGTTTACGAGTCTTCTCTTTTTCACTCTAAACAGCATGTTTGAAGTTTCTCTTCTCTGGTTTACCTTAAGCTTCAGCCCTACATTTCCTTCTAGCCTGTTTTGGAACTCTTGAATGTTTTTCATAGTTTAAAAATCAATGTTTCTAATTTTTTCTTCAAATTTCATTTTCATTCCTGTCCATCTCTTTTATTTAAATTACAAATGGAGAAATTCTCCTATTCCTTTCTAAAATTTCTGTCTTTTTTATGCTTCAGTTCAACCATTAGCTAATAAATATCTAAATAGTTCCACATATAAAATTTCTATAAACAACTCCAATTCATATGATGCAGTCAAACCCATTTCATCATCACAATCCTGCTTTTTTGTGACCCTCATTTACTTCAATTTACCTTTTCTTATGTATTAAGAATTTTAGTGCCATATCCAATTTGTTCTTCTCTTCTAAATGATTATACTCATTCTTTGGATTTTATAGCTATCACATGTCTGTGTGAGCATACTGTCGCTCCAGTCATGTCCAACTCTTTGTGACCCTGTGGATAGCATGCCAGGTTCCTCTGTTCATAGGATTCTCCAACTGAGAATACTTGAGTGGCTTGTTATGCTCTCCTTCAGCAGGTCTTCCCAACCCAGGTATCACAACTGTGTCTCTTATATCTCCTGCATTGGCAGATGGGTTCTTGACCACTAGTACCCCCTGGGAAGCCCACAGCTAGTATATCCTGCCTTTTAAGTCTTTCTTTGCTATTTCTTCCTTCCATTTCTCATGTGCCTTCTTATACACCTGAGAGGAAACTCATCTCTGTATTCCTGCATTCTTACATCCAGAAACTTCCTCTGAATTCTCTCCAGAAAAAAACAAAACAAAACACACACAATCACACATTCATTCCTCTGAAATATAAATCTGATCACTTATGTTCAGTTCATTCTTGAGCTCCCAAAGGAGAAAGCCTGACTTCTGTAACACTTTATTCTCAAGCTTCAACAAGGCTCCGATCCATTATCCAAAGCTACCACACCCTGACAGGGGCTGAACTTTGGTCACGAGGCACTTGGCACTACACTGCCTTTATGCTTCTTATCTCCTTGCATGGGTGAATGATCCCCATTTTCTCCATCTTACTCTGATGGATGGTTATCTACTGTAATTTACTTGAGACATTATTTGTGTAATCCAAAGTTATTTTATTTATAAAATCATCCTGAAAATTTACAATGTACGATCAATATTAAATTTAGACATATCAGCCTCCATCATTTCAATACAAGCTTTTTGAACATCAGAACTCTGGTTTTCCTTTAGATGACCCTAATGCCTTTAACATGAGAATGATTCAAAATTTTTTCTAAATTGAACTGAATAGAGGGTACACTTCCTTAACAATCAAGTTATATAGGACTTTTAAAAATAATGGTCATGTCAAAAATAAGAATATTGAACATATGCTGACTACTGTGATAAGCATTGAAAGTTCACTAATTTTCTTGCTTTAATCTTTTAAGCACATGGTAGAACTTACCCAATTCCTTGATTATAAACCTGTGCTATTTTTTACATATTGGCAATGAAGGCAAAGAAACACAGAAAGGTGAGACAATTTACTCAAATTCATAAGCTATTAAGTTGGAAATTAAAAATTTCTCAGTATTACAGTCAAGGTTCTAACTACCTTGTACCATCTCATCATAAGAATTTATTAATTCACTCTATAATTAGTAAGTACCTTTTGAGTGCCATAGAGCATAGTCTTTGATCTTTAATGAGCCTGGAGCTAGACTCTCTGGATTTTAATTTCAGCTTGCCTTTTGTGAATTATGTGTCATAAGGCAAATGATATTCTCTTTAGGTCTTTCCTTTCTCATCAGTAATATGAGGACACAAATAGTACCTACTGCATTGGCAGATATCATCATAACTTTGTCTTCAAAACTTTTTGTTGTGAAGATAAAAAGCATTTAATATTGGGTTGGCCAAAAGTTCAGTTGGGTTTGGCCATACAGTCTGAATGAACTTTTTGGCTAGCCCACTATGATACCCTGATGACAATAAGCACTCAGTGAACGAAGATATTATTTAAGATATGTAAAGCAAGTCACTATTCCAGTCCCAGTCTCTCAAGGAGAAACTGACAAGTAAATGAGTGACTACAAGCTATTGTAGCGCTATATAAGAAATGTATAAGGTCTTGTAGGATGATCAAGAAGAGATAATCTCTACTCATCCACATGCAGCATGTAGCCTCTTAGGCCCGGTTTGGTGAACCAGGGCTGAACTTATCACTTTGATGCTGATGAGTAGCCCCAGGGCAGAAGATAAACGGACAAGCAGGCAAGACAAAATGCTACCCAGCACCTGTTGTAGTGTGGGTAAACTGGGTTGGCAAGGAAGTGCCATGAGATTGTGAATCAGCTCAATACATGACATTTCTCACAAAAATGTAGAGGGTGAAGTAGAAAATTATCCCCAGAAAATTAAGGAAACAACAATTAGACTAAGTCAGGGACAAGCACGAAGGGACAAACCTAGAACTTCTAGATGCTTAGGATGTCTGCCCTGATCCTGTAGCCCAGGTTTTTTGCCTTTTTTTTTTTTTTCACTTTAGGAACAAGAAGAGATTTCAGAATTTATCTAGAAAAAGTTCAATATTTTATACACTCATGAGTAACTCAATCCCTTTGAGAATAAGATACTGGTTACCTACTATAATGGCTGGTCTTTACTGGTTTATATTAAACATAGCAAAACTATAAAGTTTAAATACTTATAAAACAGTTTTTAAGGTACCCAGGTGGCACAATGGTAAAAAATCTGCCTGCCAATGCAAGAGACATGGGTTCTAGCCCTGGATCAAGAAGATCCCCTGGAAAAAGAAATGGAACCCATTCTTACCTGGAGAATCCCACAGACAGAGGAACCTGGTAGGTTACAGTCCATGGACCTGAAAAGAGTCAGACACAACTGAGTGACTCAGCACACACACACATTGTTAGTGTAGCAATGGGAAGATCTGTGGTACAGGCAGGTGAGAAATAATGAAGCAGCCTTCTGAGCAGTGCTGCTCTGGTCCAAAGGCAGCCTGGGCTTTCCCCAGCAGTAAGTGGAGAAAGGTGAGAATTAAGGTTACAGACAATAAGACATACAGTTGTTTTGAAACACTATCATTTGCTCCACGGTGGTAAATATAAGAAGATAATTAAATGTAAAGAAGTCCTCAATGAACAAATATTTATCAAGAAACTATTCTGTGTACTCTTCCAGTTCTGCAAAATGTTGATCAAAAGATTAGATATCAATTCTCATGGAGCCCAAATTTTAGTGGGAAAAAAAGACATAGCAAGTAGATAAATAAACTCAATAATGTTTCATAGTGTTAGAAGTGCCATGAAGACGAACATGTTGTGAAAGAGAATGACTAGCAGTCTATTGTGATTGCCTTAGAAGTTAATCTTAAGATGAGACCCGAGGAGCTAGAAGCATGTAAACATGTGGAGACCTGGGGAGAGAATTTTCTAGGTATAGTCACAGTTATGGTAATACCTTAGGAAGAAAACAAATTCAGACTATGGAAGCACTGAAAAAAAAATCAGCACAACTGAAATATAGTGGACTTTTGGAAGAGTGTTAAGATCAGAATGGCACAACAGGTTGTGACCTCATTATTTTTAGGATCATAGGCCTAGACTAAGGGATTGTAGTTTATTCTGGGAGAATGTGAGGTCAAATAAAGATTTTAATAAAGGATTTGCATTCTCTGATTATAGTTTTTTTTTAATTAACAGCATTACTGAGACATAATTTACATATCATATGGGCTTCCCAAGTGGATCAGTGATAAAAAATCCACCTGCCAATGCAGGAGAGGCAAGAAATGCCGGCTTGATCCCTGAGTCAGGAAGATCCCTTGGAGAAGGGAATGGCAATCTGCTCCAGTGTTCTTGCCTGGGAAATCCCATGGACAGAGGAGCCTAGCAGGCTGCAGTCCATGGGTTTATCAAGAGTCAAACATGACTGAACAACTGAACACACACACACACACATAGATAGATAGATAGTCTCTGTTTAACACTTATGCTTCCATGGATTTTATTTATTTATTTATTATTTTTGCCACACAGTATGGCATGTGGGATATTAGTTTCTTGCCCAGGGATGAAACCTGTGTCTCTTGCATTAGAATGGTGGATTCTTAATCACTGGACCACCAGGGAAATCCCCTTCAATGGTGAAATCATCACTTTAATATAATTTAGAACATTTTCATCCTCCCAAAAGGAAAGCATAAAATCACTAGCACTTTCTTCCCCATTCTTGCTCACCAACCACTCATCCTTCCTCTGCCAATAACACACCATTGTATTTACTCTGGATTTTAGCAGTATCTCCTAACTGCAATTTACCATGTTGGGGCAGTAGATTTATTAGTTGTGGAAATGAAGAGAAGCAGAGAGACCAAGAATATTTAAGAGATAGGACTTATCGATATATATAAAATGAACAGGGTCAGGAGAAGGCAGGTAAAAGCAAAAGAAGAATGAACAAATAACTCCTAATTTAATGCTTGAACAACTGTGATAAGGCACAGCTTTCAGTGTACCAGGGGAATATGAGGGATCAGTATTCGTCAGATAAGCTCTGTTGGTGCATTTCAGTGTGTGTGCATGTTCCTAATCAAAGTTAGTTTTATTTTGAATTGGAGGATAACCACTCCATAACATTGCCCCCCACCACACAACAATGCTAATCACCCTCAAGCAGACACACATCCCCTCCATCTCAAACCTCCTCACCTACCCTCCAACCCCTTCAGGTTGTCAAAGAGCACTTCCTTGAGCTCCCTGTGTTATACAGCAACTTCCTACTAGCTAGCTATTTTACATGTGGTAATACATGTTTTAATGCTACTCTCTCAATTCTTCCAAACTTCTTCCCCTGCCATGTCCAAAGTATATTCTTTATGCCTGTGTCTCTATTCCTGCCCTGCAAATAAGTTCATCATATCACTTTTCTAGATTTCATACGTATGCATTAACAGACAATATGTGTTTTTCTCTTTCTGGCTTCTTCACTCTGTACAACCTTATCAAATGTTGAAATTTTTCATATTTAGTATACTGTGCCTTCTACATATCCAAGGGAAGTCTCACAGAAGCATTTGAACACATGAGTTCAGGAGGAAAATAATGACAGGAGATATAGGTGTGGCAGCTGTGCCAGGCTTGCTCTGTTTTTTCTCAGATTCATGCCTCATCCTTCCCCTGATCTGCTCTGCATCACAAGCAGACTAATGACTGCTGACTATGTCTCACCTTGGGTTTTGGCTTATGGCAGACACTGGTGAGAGATTGGAAAATCAAAGTGTGGACAATCAGGTGTATTTCCCTGTATTTAGCCTTGAATAATATCGCTAGTGGTGGCTGAACATGCTTTGTGGCTCAACTCCCACCCCACAGGCTGGCTATGATCCTAGCCAGTCAGCCCCTGCATCTGATAACTGGTAACTCTATCCCATTTCTTCGATCCTCTAATCTAAGAGTGTAGCTGTTGGTAACATGTTGGTTACCAACATAGCTCTCCCCTTTTCTTTGCTCTCCCCTTTTCTTCTTTGCTTCTTTATCACCTGTATACCAATTGACTCTATTAAAGCCCTCCTTTTTTAATCCTTAGAGTACTTTCTGTTTACTGGATTACATACTCACTGATAGTAGTTATAAGCATATAGCTATCAGTTTATAGGTAGGGAAAACCAGGGAAAAAATAAGATTAACAACTATGCTCTTCATAGGAAAATAGCTCAAATAGGACAAGAGTTTTGTGTGTTGTGTTCAATGATGTATTTCCAAGATGTAGAACTTTATTTAGAATATATGAATACTCAATGTTTATTGGATAAAGAAATCCATTAATTAGCTAATTAAGGGAACAATTATTAACATTCAGATTTATTTTAATCATTTTTAAAACTACATAATCTTCACTTCAAAAATATTTTAAAGATATATTACAGTGTATTGTTTTCCTTCCTTCTGTTTTTCTATCCTTTTATCAATTAGTAGATTTAATAAAGGGTATAAGGTTGTTGCAAAAGATATGCAAAAAAAGATAAATAATATTCCTCAGATAGCATCCAAGATATAATTTTGCAAATTCAGGTTTTGAGAGAAAGAAATTTTTAACTTGCTTTGACATATTCAGAAACAAATCTTGAAGAATCAGATAAGAGAGTTTCTTCTACAAAGTAGGGAAGAAATCATTTCATCTGTGATGACTTGGCTATGAGGCCGGCCGCCTTACATTATTAATATAGTTGAATATAATGTGAAGAAAGACTGTGGCTCAATCTAGCAGACTAGATTTCTCCAGCAACTCCAGGGGAAAGACAAAGAAAATACAGAGGATTCTGAATTGAAGAATGCTTGCTGCCATGTTGCTAAACACACTCTTCCTACCCAAACATACTACAACCACCTTAAGGTTAGGGGAAAGGAAAGAGGATAACATCTGAAAGAGCATTTACCTGAGGAAATAGAGTTAATGAAATCAACTCTGCAGAAAAGGCTTTGAAGAGGTTTGTTACTAGACTTTTCAATTGGGCTCCAAGAGTCTGACCACCTGATGTCCTTGGAGCCAATAGGAGACCAAGTTTCAGTTCAGAAGAAAATAAAGGCTTTATTTGCATATCAGAGAGTGGAATTGTGGGAGCTATGCTCTAGAGTGGGGTCTGCAATGTCTGGGATCTAATGCCTAATGATCTGAGGTGGAGCTGATGTAGTAATAATAGAAATAAAGTGCACAATAAATGTAATGTACTTGAATCATCCCCAAATCATTCCCCACCACCATGTGTGGAAAAATTGTCTTCTAGGAAAGCAGTCCCTGATGCCACAAAGGTTGGGGCCCAGTGCTCTAGAGCACACGCAGCACACACCCTCTTGACAGGCTGTGGGCGGGGCTTCTTTGCAGCAAGAGAGTCTTAAGTCTTAAGGCAGAGTTTTCTCAGAGCAGGCACAGCTGTGCTGCTCAAACTCTAGATCTCGTTGCTGGTGCTGTGTCTCTGTACACATGCATCTCTGTACACCTGCCTGCTGCCTTCTTGACTTGAGCGTCCAGTGAGATGCTTCTGTGCACAGTCCCAGAGATGAAATGACCAGGAAGCCCATTCTTGCCAATAACTAGTCCTAAGGGCCAAGTGCGAGGCTTCTGCACAGGATTCCTTATGAGCAAGTGAGACTGGACTAAAGCACAAAGGGTTATTTTATTACCCAAAGTTAATTTTTATTTCCTGGGAATTGTTAATACATTGGCTTTGCTGGTGACAGGTTCAGAGTTTTAGCAAAAAAGAGACCTTTAAACTAGAAAATACTAGAACTTTTTTTTTTTTTCCATTGCGAAGCTCTCTTGTGGACTTTGGCCTTATGAAAAAATGAAAGCAAATAAAAAAACTGGTTTTCTTTTTGTATCAACATTATGAGTAAATTTTTACCCTACTGCATTTTGGATATATAGTATTTAACATTGTATTAATTCTACTTTGTGGTTCCTGTCCACTCTTTACTGTTACATCATACTTAAAATCCACTGTGACAGGAAGACTATTCTCTTATAAAAATTACTTTAAAGGAAAGTACATAAACAGTTTTCTGTCGTCAGCATCTTCTTCAAAATGTTTAGGAAAAGAAAATGACTAAACTCTTTGAAAGAATATTGGCAAGGCAACCTTGATTGTTTGAAGTGCAAAATGAGTTAAATATGATACAATTTAAATTTCATCTTTAAAGATGTGTTTTTTGAAAGTAGTACTTACTATAAACTTTTTCAAGCTTTATTTTTATCCCTAGTAAAAGTAATTGTTATTGTTAATATCACAGTCATGGCAGAAAAATAAAATATTATATACCTCATCATAAAAATCTAGCTATGCATTTCAACTGAAAGTTACATTTAGCTAATAAGATACTATAAGATAAAATTTATTCCTGTAAGATTTGGAGACATTTTTGACATGAAAGACAGTGTAATATTCAAATAGACTATATTTAAAATATAGTCTATTGTGAGAAATTATTGGAACCCAGAAATGCAGTGTCTAGCTATTCAGGAGGTGAAAGGAGTGTTTATTTCAGGAGTGAACTGTCAAACTTGTACTTGACTTGTATTTGGAAGCTTCTTTGGTGATTATAAAGTTGTCCTTTATCCATACCCAGAGGAAAAAAAAAAAAAATCTTAATTTTTCTTCCTTGATAAAAACTCACTTGTATCCTATGTTACAGTGCAATTAAAGTTGCTGTTGCAAGAAAGATCTAATCACATCAAGACTTCATGAGAATCTTTTGCTCAAATTATAGTTTATGTATGCTGCTGCTAAGTCACTCCAGTCGTGTCTGACTCTGTGCGACCCCATAGATGGCAGCCCACCAGGCTCTCCTGTCCCTGGGATTCTCCAGGCAAGAACACTGGAGTGGGTTGCCCTTCTCAAATGCATGAAAGTGAAAAGTGAAAGTGAATCGCTCAGTCCTGTCTGACTCTTGGCGACCCCATGGACTGCAGTGCACCAGGCTCCTCCGTCCATGGGATTTTCCAGGCAAGAGTACTGGAAGGGGGTGCCATTGCCTTCTCCGAGTTTATGTATAGGTCCTATTAAAAGTTTGTTTTCAAAACTCAGGGTTTTCTGCAGCCTACTTTTGCACTTGATTTTTTTTTAAACTACTGCAGTAACTACTGCAGTAATTCTAGAAGGCTTTTGAAGAAAAGAATGTACACTTTGACTTAAGATGTTATTTTCAAAGGTAATGCATTTAGGTATTTGTCTACCACAGTTTTTATTACTATCAAAGTAATACATATTGGTACTATAAAAATGTTTAAATTATTGAAAATATGTATTTTTCTCTAAAGAAGAGTCTGAGGTGCAGAAAATTTGTGAGAATAAACTGGAAAGTAATTTGTCTTGGATTAATTCCAAATGGTAAAACATAGAACAGATTGATTCTTCATTCATTCTGGAAAACATAAAGCTTTTTTTTTTTTAAGACTCGGATTCGGCTGAGCGACTGAGCATGTATGCGTAGATAGTGTAAAACGTGTGTATGTATCATATAGTATACTTGGATTTTCTCTGCATGTTATTTTATTTTACATCAGGAGATTTTTTAAAAACTGGGAAACAAACTGTTTCTTTTATTTTTCACAAACTTCTGCAATGTTCGTATCTTTTATTCCTCATTCACACGTTGTTGGAACAGTTGACCCTGAGTTTGGTAGATTAATGGCACAGCACCAAGTGGCTATCAAACAAACGTGGCACTTCTAAAGCTGCAGCACCAAACTGCAAATTGGAAATACACCCCTGGTTTTACTATCAACAAAGGAGACCCTTGATGTGTGATTCCACTCATCATTCCTCTTAAGCCATTATCAGACAGCTGAGATCAGACAACAATGAAAGAACATGTGCTTGATTGTTAGCATGTCAGACGTACATTATTAAAAACAGTAGGGACGAGGGGAGAGATGAGAGGAAAGGCTTGGTTCCTTTGTTCCATGTGTGAGGGTTTGTTTGGGAAGAAAAGAATTCTAAAAGGCACTGCCACGTACCTCCCTATCATGAAGGCCTAGCTTTCCACTCGGTTCATTTGAAAATCAAGTTAATATTCTTTCTTCCATAATGAAAATGATTAAGAGCTTGTTTTAACTGCAAACTTATTCTTATCGATTTGAACTGAAAATTCATTTTCATCTCGTTGAATTTCTAAATTTTCTTGAAAGATCTGTTTACAGATTACCTGATTTGGTTTAAGCAATATCTATCTTGATCCACACATTAAGTATATGAAGTAGAAAAGAATCAAGGATTGTTTGTTTCACTCAGATTTTGCAAATAACAGTCAAGTTGTTATTGATCAAGTTTATTAACTAAGGTAAGGACTTAAGTTCAGAAGAAACGAGTGAGAATCTGTCAATACTTACAGTACCCCTTGAGATGCTTCCCACAAAGAATTTAGAATTTTTCATTTTGAAAAGGTACTGTGTTGGTACCAAAGACAACTCTGTTAATAGCCGAAAAATAGAATTTATAAAATAAATTTGCAAAATATAATAGGACTTATAAAAAAGAAGTTTTGCACAGACTTTCTGTAACTACAGGGAAAAATCAGTCTTATGCACAATGATTTATAAATCCATTTTTCTCTATTTCCCCCCAAAATTTATTATTTGGGGAAATACTTTTAAGTTTTCTTAATTCTTTTGAAAATATTTTATTTTTCACAAAGATTATATATATATATATATTTAACAATGTATATAATTGTTCTATTTAAATTTGGGGTAATTACTTATTTCATCTGTTGGAGACACAAATTCATGGTTTTATTTACTCTTTCATTGACTTATCGTGTTGCTCAATCACTGTTTAAAAAAATAAAATGATCTGCGGAAACCAAACAGACGACTAACTTATTTCTCTTGTTCCACTTGCCAAAATAATGAATAGTGAGGCTGGAATATTACAATATTTGTATTAAAGTGTATTAAGTTACTGTATCCCTAGTTCTTATAACTTTACTAGAATCCAATTTATTTACATTACAAAGTTTAAAATAAACATTAGTGTCACATTCAAATAAATTCACAAAGTAGTAATAATAAAAACAATGAAAATTTTGAATTCACATCATAATTTCAATTAATTAAAAAAGGGAAATATGACTTCTTTAAAGACTTTTCAGGCAAATTTCAAAAGTAGTGAACTGAAAACTCTTAACTCTTTTCACTAGCTATAATAAAATACATTTATTGAGAATGCCTAAATTCAGAATACACTGAATTTAAATTTTGATAAGGCCTAATATTGATTTATAGATCTTCAAAGTCAACATAGTAGTAAAGAATTTTCTTTCCAAAATCTAAAAATGAATCAAGTCTATTGTGTTTAAAAACACATAAATACCATAATATTAAGTATATTCCAGGATAGACTGTCAAATATAAATATGTTGTTGTTTAGTTGCTATTTCGTGTCCGATTCTCTACCACCCCATAGACTGCAGCAACCCAGGCTTCTCTGTCCGTCACTATCTCCTGGACTTCGCTCAAACCCATGTTCACGGTTTGAGATGGTTGATGATGCCATCCAAGCATCTCATCTTCTGCCGCCCCCTTGTCCTTCTGTTCTTAATCTTTCCCAGGATAAAGGTCTTCTAGTGACTCCACTCCTTGTATCAAGTGGGCAAAGTTTTGCAGCTTCAGCTTCAGTATCAGTCTTATCAATGTATATTAATTGGAGTATTCACATCCAACTCTCACATCCATACATGACTACTGGAAAAACCATAGCTTTGACTATATGGACCTTGTCAGCTAAGTGATGTTTCTGTTTCTTTTTTTTTAAATATAAAGTAATTTATTTTAATTGGAGGCTAATTACTTTACAATATTGTATTGGTTTTGCCATACATCAACATGAATCCACCACTGGTGTACACGAGTTCCCCATCCTGAACCCGCCTTCACCTCCCTCCCTGTACCATCCCTCTGGGTCATCCCAGTGCACCAGCCAGGCATCCTGTATAAGCATTGAATCTATGCTCAGTTTGTCATAGTCTTCCTTCCAAGGAGCAAGCATCTTTCAGTTTCATGACTGCAGTCACAGTCCACAGTGATTTTGGAGCCCAGGAAAATAAAGTCTTTCACTGTTTCCACTTTTCCCCCTTCTATTTGCTAAGTGATAGGACCAGATGCCATGATATTTTCCTGAATGTTGAGTTTTAAGCAAGCTTTTTCACTTTCTTCTTTCACCCTCATCAAGAGGCTCTTTAGCTCTTCCCCACTTTCTGCCATAGGGGGGTATCTTCTGCATATCTGAGGTGATATTTCTCCTAGCAATTTGGATTTCAATCTGTGCTTCATCCAGTCTTCATCTAGTTTTGCATGATGTACTCTGAATATAATCACAAGAAACTGTGGAAAATTATGAAAGAGATGGGAATACCAGACCACCTGACCTGCCTCTTGAGAAACCGCAGGTCAGGAAGCAACAGTTAGAACTGGCTATGGAACAACAGACTGGTTTCAAATACGAAAAGGAGTATGTCAAGGCTGTATATTGTCACCCTGCTTATTTAACTTCTATGCAGAGTACATCATAAGAAACGTTGGACTGGAAGAAGCATAAGCTGGAATCAAGATTGCCGGGAGAAATATCAATAACCTCAGATATGCAGATGACACCACCCTTATGGCAGAAAGTGAAGAGGAGCTAAAAAGCCTCTTGTTGCAAGTGAAAGAGGAGAGTGAAAAAGTTGGCTTAAAGCTCAACATTCAGAAAACTAAGATCATGGCATTCAGTCCCATCACACCATGGGAAATAGATGGGGAAACAGTATCAGACTTTATGTTTTTGGGCTCCAAAATCACTGCAGATGGTGATTGCAGCCATAAATCATCTTTCTTACTCCTTGAAAGAAAAGTTATGAGTAACCTAGATATCATATTCAAAAGCAGAGACATTACTTTGCTGACTAAGGTCTGTCTAGTCAAGGCTATGGTTTTTCCTGTGGTCATGTATGGATGGGAGAGTTGGACTGTGAAGAGGCTGAGTGCAGAAGAATTGATGCTTCTGAGCTGTGGTGTTGGAGAAGACTCTTGAGAGTCCCTTGGACTGCAAGGAGATCCAACCAGTCCATTCTGAAGGAGATCAGCCCTGGGATTTCTTTGGAAGGAATGATGCTAAAACTGAAGCTCCAGTACTTTGGCCACCTCATGCGAAGAGTTGACTCATTGGAAAAGACTCTGAGGCTGGGAGAGATTGGGGGCAGGAGGAGAAGGGGACGACCGAGGATGAGATGGCTGGATGGCATCACGGACTCAATGGACGTGGGTCTGGGTGAACTCCGGGAGTTGGTGATGGACAGGGAGGCCTGGTGTGCTACGATTCATGGGGTCGCAAAGAGTCGGACATGACTGAACGACTGAATTGAACTGAACTGAAGCAGGGTGACTATATACATCCTTGTCATACTCCTGTCCCAATTTTGAACCAGTTTTTCCATATCCAATTCAAACTGTTGCTTCTTGACCTGCATACAGATTTTTCAGGAGACAGGTAAGGTGGTCCGGGATTTCCATCTCTTTAAGAATTTTCCATAGTTTGTTGGGATCCAAGGAGTCAAAGTCTTTAGAGGAGTCAATGAAGCAGAAGTAGATGTTTTTTTGAATTCTCTTGCTTTCTCCATGATCCAAGGAATGTTGGCAATGTGATCTCTGGTTCCTCTGACATTGGCTATATATATGTAGTGGCATGGATAACAAATGTTGTTCCACATTGTTTCAGCATTTATTGTAGTATGTATTGAAATATTTTGAACATATTATTTACTTTTGAGTTGAAATTATTTAATATATTTATGATAAGAAATCATTTTTTCATTGTGAATGAAATTTATAGTTTTGAACAAGGGTATCAATTTATTTTAAAAGCTCAATGTTATTTTCAGCAATCACAATAATTACAAATAATAGTTTTCATCCAGAAGTGCTTTCTGTTGAAAGCTATAATTTCAAACATGTTTTACCTGTCTGGCTTTTGGTAAATTCTTATGTAATTAAGTAATTGTACATATAAATATAAACATTGTAATTATGAAAAACATATCTCAGAAACATAAAATGTACTTGGTAAAATTAAAGAGGAAAATGATATTACTTAAAAAGTACTTTCTTAAAATCAAGAAATTATGAAAAAACCCTTGAAAGGTAGAAATATAAATGCCCTATGCTTTCTTGATTTAAATTATTCATAGGTTAACATGTGGGTCACACATCCACTTCTTTACCAAAACACATACCTTGAAAACTCATTTCAGTCAGTTCAGTAACTCAGTCGTGTCCAACTCTTTGCAACCCCATGAATCGCAGCACGCCAGGCCTCCTTGTCTGTCCATCACCAGTTCCCAGAGTTCACCCAAACTCATGTCCATCGAGTCAGTGATGCCATCCAGCCATCTCATCCTCGGTCGTCCCCTTCTTCTTCTTCTGCACCCAATCCCTCCCAGCATCAGAGTCTCTTCCAATGAGTCAACTCTTCGCATGAGGTGGCCAAAGTACTGGAGCTTCAGCTTTAGCATCAGTCCTTCTAAAGAAATCCCAGGGCTGATCTCCTTCAGAATGGACTGGTTGGATCTCCTTGCAGTCCAAGGGACTCTCAAGAGTCTTCTCCAACACCACAGTTCAAAAGCATCAATTCTTCAACGCTCACCTTTCTTCACAGTCCAACTCTCACATCCATACATGACCACAGGAAAAACCATAGCCTTGACTAGACGGACCTTTGTTGGCAAAGTAGTGTTCTGTGCTTTTGAATATGCTATCTAGGTTGGTCGGTCATAACTTTTCTTTCAAGGAGTAAGCGTCTTTTAATTTCATGGCTGCAATCACTATCTGCAGTGATTTTGGAGCCCCCTTAAATGAAGTCTGACACTGTTTCCACTGTTTCCCCGTCTATTTCCCATGAAATGATGGGACCAGATGCTGTGATCTTAGTTTTTTGAATGTTGAGCTTTAAGCCAACTTTTTCACTCTCCTCTTTCACTTTCATCTAGAGGCTCTTTAGTTCTTCTTCACTTTCTACCATAAGGGTGGTGTCATCTGCATGTCTGAGGTTATTGATATTTCTCCCGGCAATCTTGGTTCCAGCTTGTGTTTCTTCCAGTCCAGCGTTTCTCATGATGTACTCTGCATATAAGTTAAATAAGCAGGGTGCCAATATACAGCCTTGACATACTCCTTTTCCTATTTGGAACCAGTCTGTTGTTCCATGTCCAGTTCTAACTGTTGCTTCCTGACCTGCATACAGATTTCTCAAGAGCCAGGTCAGGTGGTCTGGTATTCCCATCTCTTTCAGAATTTCCACAGTTTATTGTGATCCACACAGTCAAAGACTTTGACATAGTCAATAAAGCAGAAATTGATGTTTTTCTGGAACTCTCTTGCTTTTTTGGTGGTCCAGCGATGTTGGCAATTTTATCTCTGGTTCCTCTGCCTTTTCTAAAACCAGCTTGAACATTTGGAAGTTCACAGTTCACGTATTGCTGAAGTCTGGCTTGGAGATATTGAACATTACTTTACTAGCATGTGAGATAAGTGCAATTGTGAGGTAGTTTGAGCATTCTTTGGCATTGCCTTTCTTTGAGATTGGATTGAAAACTGACCTTTTCCAGTCCTGTGGCCACTGCTGAGTTTTCCAAATTTGCTGGCATATTGCGTGCAGCTCTTTCACAGCAACATGTTTTAGGATTTCAAATAGCTCAACTGGAATTCCTTTACCTCCACTAGCTATGTTTGTAGTGCTGCTTTCTAAGGCCCATTTGACTTCACGTTCCAGGATGTCTGGCTCTAGGTGAGTGATCCCACCATCGTGATTATCTTGGTCGTCAAGCTCTTTTTTGTACACTTCTTCTGTGTATTCTTGCCACCTCTTCTTAATATCTTCTGTTAGGTCCATACCATTTCTGTCCTTTATCAAGCCCATCTTTGTATGAAATGTTCCCCTGGTATCTCTAATTTTCTTGAAGAGATTTCTAATCTTTCCAATTCTGTTTTTTTTTTTCCTCTATTTCTTTGCATTGATAATTGAGGAAGGCTTTCTTATCTCTCCTTGCTATTCTTTGGAACTCTGCATTCAGATGCTTATATCTTTCCTTTTCTCCTTTGCTTTTCACTTGTCTTCTTTTCACAGCTATTTGTAAGGCTTCCCCAGATACCCATTTTGCTTTTTTGCATTTCTTTTCCATGGGGATAGTCCTGATCCCTGTCTCCTGTACAGTGTCACAAAACTCCGTCTGTAGTTCATCAGGCACTCCATCTATGAGATCTAGGCCATTAAATCTATTTCTCACTTCCAATGTATAATCATAAGGAATTTGACTTAGGTCATACCTGAATGGTCTAGTGGTGTTGCCCACTTTCTTCAATTTAAGTCTGCATTTGGCAATGATGAGTTCATAATCTGAGCCACAGTCAGCTCCCAGTCTTGTTTTTGCTGACTGTATAGAGCATCTACATCTTTGGTTGCAAAGAATATAATCAATCTGATTTCAGTGTTGACCATCTGGTGATGTCCATGTGTAGAGCTTCTCTTGTGTTGTTGGAAGAGGGTGTTTGCTATGACTGGTGCATTCTCTTGGCAAAACTCTATTAACCTTTGCCCTGTTTTATTCCATATTCCAAGGCCAAATTTGCCTGTTACTCTAGGTGTTTCTTGACTTCATACTTTTGCATTCCAGTACCCTATAATGAAAAGAACATCTTTTTTTTGGTGTCAGTTCTAAAAGGTCTTGTAGGTCTTCATAGAACTGTTCAGCTTCAGCTTCTTTTGTGTTACTGGTTGGGGCATAAACTTGGATTACTGTGATATTGAATAGTTTGCCTATTCTGGAAACGAATAGAGATCATTCTGTCTGTTTTGAGATTGCATTCAAGTACTGCATTTTGGACTTTTTCTTCTAAGGGATTCCTGCCTGCGGTGGTAGATAGAAGGGTCATCTGAGTTAAATTCACCCATTCCAGTCCATTTTAGTTCACTGATTCCTAGAATGTCAACATTCTCTCTTGCCATCTCCTGTTTGACTACTTCCAATTTTCCTTGATTCATGGACCTGACATTCCAGGTTCCTATGCAATATTGCTCTTTACAGCATCAGACCCTGCTTCTATCACCAGTCACATCCACAACTGGGTATTGTTTTTGGTTTGGCTCCATCCCTTCATTCTTTCTGGAGTTATTTCTCCACTGATTTCCAGTAGCATATTGGGCACCTACTGACCTGGGGAGTTCCTCTTTCAGTATCCTATCATTTTGCCTTTTCATATTGCTCAAGTTAAGAATACTGCCAGCTACAAGTGACTAAGATGTCTGTAAACAGGGCTTAAATCATGAGGATCTTTATAATTTTCCTAACCAGGAATCTAGAGAAAAACAATTTAAGGGTTAGTTTATATCATCAAATTCTTTCTTTAATTTGTGGTCTACAGAGGTTTTGTATTTATTATTTTTTGTCTTATGGTCAAAAGATGGCCCCTTTCACCCTGTGTATTATACCCATATTTAAAGTACAAGGAGCAAGAAAGAGCTGATTTTTGAGAAACTGTCAGCTGTTTCCCTTGTGTTTTATTAGCCACATATTTGTTACACAGCCACAACTGACTGTAAGGAAGTCTGGGAAAGCAAACATATGGCAAAAAAGAAACACATTTGGGCATATTGTTTTCCCAAACAAAATCATGACTCAGTATGTAAAATAAGACTGGGTAAATGAGAGGAAAAAAACTCTTGATTTGAAGGTCTTATTTGTATTTAATTTTAAATATCTTTTAATATATTACTCCAGAGCAGTTAGCATGTAAAGTGTATAGATTTTTGAGAGAGTCAATTCCTAGGTAGGTTGATAAGAAGTCCGGGTTCCCCGAGGAAGAGAGAGGGGTCTGGGGCTCTCGAGGAGGAGATAAGGGGTCTGGAATTCTCGAAGAGCAGAAAAGGACAAACTTTTTTTTCTTTCAACTCAAAGTTGATGATTACACAACAAAGCAATTCAGCTTAAACTCTGTACTAAGGCTTATATAACAACAATGTTTCCTGCTTGAGGACCTCTTTCTCCTTGAGAACCTTCTGACTAATCCTGTTGTCTTAAAATATTATGTGAGAGGGTCTGGTAAGACCTTTCTATTGTTAGTTCTAAACCTGTCATCTTAAAATGTAAATTGTGTGAGTGCGTCTACTAAAATCTTTACAACCATGAGACATTCTTTCAATGTATTGTAATAGCCAATTTAAAAAATATATAGCTCCCTTGTAAGACTAGCGAGTGGGGCACTCTCTACCCCCCTTCTGATGCCTATGTCATAAGCGTTCTATGTCTCTTTTTCACTTTAATAAAACTCTGCTATGCAAAAGCACTTGAGTGATCAAGCCTGGTCTCTGGTCCTGAAGCTAAATCTTCTTCAGAGATCATGAATCTGACACCATTCACAATAAGATACCATTTTTAAGTTAAAGTTTTTGTTCTATCAAGAGTAATCATCTCTATCATCTTTACTGACAGAAGAAAAAAATGGACTACTGAAAAATACGTGGGGGTAAAATTAAATCTAAAAACTGTAAGTTATAAGATATTATGTAATGGAAAGTTAATTATCTTTTGAATACCTATAGTTTTTATTTCAGAAAATAAACAATTATTTCTTTTCAAATTTTTAGTCATGGTCAACTCTTTGCAAACCCATGGACTGTAGCCCACCAGGCTCCTCCATCCATGGAATTTCCCTAGCAAGAATACTGAAGTGGGTTGCCTTTCCCTTCTCCAGGATAACTTCCCAATCCAGGGATCAAACCTAGGTCTCTTGCATTGCAGGTGGATTCCTTACCACCTGAGCTACCAGCGAAGATAGCTCATATCCAAGATACCTTTCAGATGTCTTGAGTATTTGAAAGCATCTTTTCTTTACACCTTACATTAAATTACATTGTCCCTCTGAAGATTACAGCAATTAATGAATACAGCTTGGCATTCCTTAAGTCAATCAAATTCAGTTGTTTTATAAAATGAGAGCAATTCATAATTTCCTATTATAATTAAAGTGGCATTTTAAATTATTAAAGTAAATTTTAGTATTTATGTTGCTATTGATATTTTAAGCCTTTGACTGTGTGGATCACAATAAACTGTGGAAAATTCTTCAAGAGATGGGAATACTAGACCACCTGACCTGCCTCTTGAGAAACCTGTATGCATGTCAGGAAGCAACAGTTAGAACTGGACATGGAACAACAGACTGGTTCCAAATAGGAAAAGGAGTATGTCAAGGCTGTATATTGTCACCCTGCTTATTTAACTTATATGCAGAGTACATCATGAGAAATGCTGGACTGGAAGAAACACAAGCTGGAACCAAGATTGCCGGGAGAAATATCAATAATCTCAGACATGCAGATGACACCACCCTTATGGCAGAAAGTAAAGAAGAACTAAAGAGCCTCTAGATGAAAGTGAAAGAGGAGAGTGAAAAAGTTGGCTTAAAGCTCAATATTCAAAAAACTAAGATCACAGCATCTGGTCCCATCATTTCATGGGAAATAGATGGGGAAACAGTGGAAACAGTGTCAGACTTCATTTAAGGGGGCTCCAAAATCACTGCAGATATGATTGTAGCCATGAAATTAAAAGACGCTTACTCCTTGAAAGAAAAGTTATGACCGACCAACCTAGATAGCATATTCAAAAGCACAGAACACTACTTTGCCAACAAAGGTCCGTCTAGTCAAGGCTATGGTTTTTCCTGTGGTCATGTATGGATGTGAGAGTTGGACTGTGAAGAAAGGTGAGCGTTGAAGAATTGATGCTTTTGAACTGTGGTGTTGGAGAAGACTCTTGAGAGTCCCTTGGACTGCAAGGAGATCCAACCAGTCCATTCTGAAGGAGATCAACCCTGGGATTTCTTTGGAAGGAATGATGCTAAAACTGAAGCTCCAGTACTTTGGCCACCTCATGCGAAGAGTTGACTCATTGGAAGAGACTCTGATGCTGGGAGGGATTGGGGGCAGGAGGAGAAGGGGACGACAGAGGATGTGATGGCTGGATAGCATCACTGAGTTGATGGGTGTGAGTCTGAGTGAACTCCGGGAGTTTGTGATGGACAGGGAGGCCTGAGGTGCTGTGATTCATGGAGTCGCAAAGAGTCAGACACGACTGAGCGACTGAACTGAACTGAACTGATTGATATTTTTCAAAAACTAATCTCAATAAGGTTTCTATTTAAGATTTCAAAAAATTGTAACTTAAACTTTTCCAAATGCTGTTTTTTAATTCATGCAGGAAGGATTATGTCCAAAACATTCTCTGTGTGTCCCACCCTTTTTAACTTCCACTATGGTGAGAAAGAAAGTAATTCAGAATGAATGAGACAAGTGGCAAAAGGAGAGGAGAATCATGGGAAAGAAGATCAGGAAAAACTCCCCAAAGACATCTCATCAGATAGCTGGAATATCTGAAGAAAAGAAAATATTCACTTGGATTTTAATTTTACAGAATGATGGGTGTAGAATGCATTCTAGAAGCCCACTTACATTTTCCCCCTCATTCAGGAACATACATAAACCAACTGAAACTGATGAGTTCCAATTGAAAAATCTTATTATAATACAATTACAAGTTTCCTTAAAAACTTTAAAATACAACGATTTCAATGGTCATTGGTCTTTTGTAGCAGGAGTTTCTTATTTTGAAGTAAATAATTCAACTTCATGCATTTCCTCTCATCTGACCTCAAAGGAGATGAAGGACAAAAATTCTATGTAGTTGTTCTGAATATTGCTGAAAGGATTGTAATACCTTTCATTCATACCTTCCAAAAGCAAAATTAACTTTTTACATACATTCTATTTGCTAAACCATAGCCTATGTTTGCTATTTCTTTTCAAATTTGGAGTGGCCCCAACTCCAACTATCAAGTAATGACTCTCAGAGCTCAAGAGAATAGCCAAGAAAATACCTAGAGGAAAGTAAAATCCCATCAAATGTTTCTGAATCTTTTAAAACTTGAGTAAATGAAAGGAAGTTCTTGACATATATAAGACAACTGAAAACTATAATCGAAACCATTCTTTTCCTCTCCTCCCTTATATTTGTAATTTCAAAAGAAAAAATAATTTCACATGCTTTCTTTGAATTAGCTGTCCCCCCAAAGCATTCACATCATATTTAAAACAAAATAAAAGTAAAACCCTAAGCAGATTAGTTTATTATAATGTGATAGTAAGTGTGTAATTTTTTTGCATTCTAGCATGCTAACATGTGTTTGTGCACACAAGCATGTGTGACATACAAACCCACATTCTCTTTGAATTCCATTCCTTCTCGTTTCCACCCCTCCATCATCCCCTCTCACACACATTTCTCAAGCACAAAGTCCCATTACTGAGAATTCCCAAGCCAGGTAGAATTTTCCAGGATCCTGAGATTGTTTTACTCAATATATTTTCCCTTGCTTCTTCTTGTATCAATGTTTATATTACCTTTTCCTTTCTCTTTTGTATTTCTAGCAGATTTCTGTTCTGAAAAACTTTCTTTCGGTTGTTGTGGGATATATATTCTACTTTTAGATAAAAGGCAAAAAAAAAAAATACTATGCTTTGTTATTTGTCTGATTTCTTTAGGAAAGGAAGAGGAGAATGTCTCAAGGAAATCAAAGGAACAAATTGGAATAGAAAAACTGCATATTTAAGACATCAGCTAAGCAGGATTTACATGGGTCTCTGTGTGTTCTTCTTTCCTATCATAACTAGCTATAATACATTTTATAAAAATAACTAGACCAGGATTTTATATAGAATATTATTTGAAAACTTTAAAAATGTGGTTTTGTCGATTATCCTTAGAGTAGTTTTTTTTTTTCTCTTGAAGTGTGTTGTAAAAATCAACTGAATTATATGGGGAGGTAGGTAGATACTATGCAATATAAAGATCCTGGGACATACGCCAGATTTATTGAATCAGAACACTTGTGCCATGGCCCAGAGATGCCCAGTGTTTTCTAAGATCAACAGTTGAATTTAAACCCACATTAACATGAAAACCACTGATGTAGAAGCCATAGAACTTAAAACAAATTACTCTCCATATTTCTCATTCTAACTTCAGATTAAGTGCCAAAATTTTTAAAGCAGACACATTTGGTTTAAAATTATCATCAAGAGTAAATGTAAATCAAGAATAAAATTTAACATAAATTCTGAAAGATGAGCCATTTCTCTCCTTTAGCTTGTTGTGAAGTCATTGTGAAAGCAAAGGAGAAAAGGAAAGATATAAGCATCTGAATGCAGAGTTCCAAAGAATAGCAAGGAGAGATAAGAAAGCCTTCCTAATGATCAATGCGAAGAAATAGAGGAAAACAATAGAATGGGAAAGACTAGAGATCTCTTCAAGAAAATTAGATATACTAAGGAGACAATTCATGCAAAGATGGGCTCAATAAAGGACAGAAATGGTCTGGACCTAACAGAAGCAGAGGATACTAAGAAGAGGTGGCAAGAATACACAGAGGAACTGTACAAAAAAAGATCTTCACGACCAAGATAATCACGATGGTGTGATCACTCACCTAGAGCCAGACATCCTGGAATGTGAAGTCAAGTGGGCCTTAGGAAGCATCACTAGGAACAAAGCTAGTGGAGGTGATGGAAGTCCAGTTGAGCTATTTCAAATCCTGAAGATGATACTGTGAAAGTGCTACACTCAATATGCCAGCAAATTTGGAAAATTCAGCAGTGGCCATGGGACTGGAAAAGGCAAGTTTTCATTCCCATCCCAAAGAAAGGCAATGCCAAAGAATGCACAAACTACCACACAATTGTACTCAACTCATACACCAGCAAAGTAATGATCAAAATTCTTCAAGCCAGGCTTCAATAGTACATTAACTGTGAAATTTCAGTTATTTAAGCTGGTTTTAGAAAAGGCAGAGGAACCGATCGAATTGCCGACATTTGCTGGATCATCAAAACAGCAAGAGAGTTCCAGAAAAATATCTATTTCTGCTTTATTGACTATGCCAAAGCCTTTGACTGTGTGGATCACAATAAACTGTGGCAAATTCTTCAAGAGATGGGAATACCAGACCACCTGACCTGCCTCTTGAGAAACCTACATGCAGGTCAGGAAGCAACAGTTAGAACCGGACATGGAACAACAGACTGATTCCAAATAGGAAAAGGAGTATGTCAAGGCTGTATATTGTCACCCTGCTTATTTAACTTCTATGGAGAGTACATCATGAGAAATGCTGGGCTAGAGGAAGCACAAGCTGGAATCAAGATTGCCAGGAGAAATATCCACATCCTCAGATATGCAGATGACACCACCCTTATGGCAGAAAGTGAAGAAGAACTAAAGAGCCTCTTGATGAAAGTGAAAGAAGAGAGTGAAAAAGTTGGCTTAAAGCTCAACATTCAGAAAACGAAGATCATGGCATCTGGTCCCATCACTTCCTGGCACATAGATGGGGAAACTGGAAACAATGGCTGACTTTATTTTGGGGGGCTCCAAAATCACTGCAGATGGAGACTGCAGCCATGAAATTAAAAGATGCTTACTCCTTGGAAGGAAAGTTATGAGCAACCTAGACGGCATATTAATAAGCAGAGATATTACTTTGTCAACAAAGGTCTCTCTACTTAAGGTCATCGTTTTTCCAGTGAACATGTATGGATGTGAGAGTTGGACTATAAAGAAAGTGAATGCTGAAGAATTGATGCTTTTGAACAGTGGTATTGGAGAAGCCTCTTGAGAGTCTTGGACTGCAAGGAGATCCAACCAGTCCATCCTAAAGGATATCAGTCCTGGGTGTTCATGGAAGGACTGATGTTGAAGCCTGAAATTCCAATACTTTGGCCACCTGATGGGAAGCGCTGACTCATTTGAAAAGACCTTGATGTTGGGAAAGATTGAAGGCAGGAGGAGAAGGGGCCAACAGTAGATGAGATGACTGGATGGCATCACCGACTCAATGGACATGAGTTTGGGTAAACTCCTAGAGTTGGTGAAGAACAGGGAGGCCTGGTGTGTGGTAAACCCCTAGAGCTGGTGATGGACAGGGAGGCCTGATGTGCTGTGGTTCATGGGGTCACAAAGAGTTGGACATGACTGAGCAACTGAACTGAACTGAAGTCATCTGTGACTTTTACCACAGGTTGGCAGAGTGATGTCTTTTTATCCTAATGGCTCTTTTTCAAATCCACACTTCATTACCACTTGGCATATAGCAAAACAGTCTCCTTAAACACTGGACTGCTAAGAAGGCCCCAGTGTATTATGTTCTAGAGCTGGGTCTTGCAGGGCATATGTTGTTGTTTCTGACTCTTTGTGAGTCCATGGACTCAAATTTGGCAGCATGCCGAAATTCCTCATCCTTCACTATCTCCAGGAGTTTGCTCAAACTCATGTCCATTGGTGGGCATTACATGTCTTAAATTCGACAATCTTCATTGATATAGCTCATGTTAGCTACATCAATTTGCTGGCCAATTTCTAGTACATGTTAAAATCCAGGGATGCTCTATTGATTTTATTTGCAGTTTTCTTCTTTCCTCACACCAAAATACCAAATAATGACACTGCCTTATGTTTGTATGGTGCTTAATCCGGTTTTACAAAAATGCTATAATGTCCATTGAGCACCTTTGTGATTCCAGAAAGGAATCTGTGAGGAAGCCTGAGTGCATAATCAGATTCATGATTACCTGGAGTGAAACAGAAGGCAAAAAGATAAGTAATGTATCTTGTATCTTATATCTTGTTTCATACTGCTGATTAACTCTTGGATTTCTTGATTCTAAAAGTGATGTTTTCTCTATCACTATATGTAAGTAACATAATATTAAGTACTATAATATTTGCTTATAGTTTATATATTTTAAACAAAGCATACATACTTTTATTCTATTGTCTTACTTCTTTCACTAAAATGTTAGTTCTGAGATAGCAGATTTTTTCTTTTCCTGCTTTTTGAAATATCTCTATGTTTAGTGACTAGTCTAGTGAATGGCAAATAGTAGGTGTTCAATAAATAATGTTGAAAATAAGCACTCTCCCTCAAAATTGTTCTTATCTTTAATTTCTCCAACTCAGAGAAACGTTGATCTTTTTTCCCCTAAGAACAAACCTAAATTGGCTTGAGACTAGAATACCATATATTTGTGAGTTTCCATTAAATTTTTTATTGCTGTTTTTCTCTATAGGTTCAACATCAGTTGTTTAAGGAAAATGAATAGATGATCTTCTAGGTATGTTCCAAGCTTTAGCAATCCATGATTTAAGAAATAATTGGTGTCACAAAATTAAGATATAAATTTTTAATTGCAATAATTCCCAACAGTATTCCTGTACACCATAGTTAGAGAAGCTAGAGAAACATATGACTGATTGCAAAACATTTAAACAGGTCTATTGGGTTACTGTAGAAGAGGAATGTTTTAGTTTATTAGAAGATATTTTTGGAGAAGGCAATGGCACCCCACTCCAGTACTCTTGCCTGGAAAATCCCATGGGCGGAGGAGCCTGCTAGGCTGCAGTCCATGGGGTCGCTAAGAGTCGGACACGACTGAGCGATTTCACTTTTACTTCTCACTTTCATGCATTGGAGAAGGAAATGGCAACCCACTCCAGTGTTCTTGCCTGGAGAATCCCAGGGACGGGGGAGCCTAGTGGGCTACCGTCTATGGGGTCGCACAGAGTCGGACACGACTGAAGCGACTTAGCAGTAGCAGCAGAAGTTATTTCTTTTTCTCATGCCAAAATAATACCTAGTGATCACTAATGACTGTCCATATTTTGTTGCTATTGTTTCTTTGGTCTCTTGTGTTTTATACTATGTTTGCAAACAATTACACAGGCCTGGGGGAAATAGTTGACACCTAACAGCCTTCCATGAGCCAGAACCATTTGGGCACAGAACATGTATGTAAATAACAATGTATATCAACATGAAGGAATATAGCATGCAAAGGAGATAAATCTAAAACTGCTAGTGCAGACTGTGACTCCAGTCAACATATATCAAACATTTCTATCAAATGTACTATGTACCATGTACATGCATTGTTTTGCAGATTTTATTTTCCCTTGTCTTATGGAAAATAGGTATTACTGTGACTTAAAAATGTGGGGGAGAAATATCAATAACCTCAGATATGCAGATGACACCACCCTTATGGCAGAAAGTGAAGAGGAGCTAAAAAGCCTTTTGTTGAAAGTGAAAGAGGAGAGTGAAAAAGTTGGCTTAAAGCTAAACATTCAGAAAACGAAGATCATGGAATCTGGCCCCATCACTTCATGGGAAATAGATGGGGAACAGTGTCAGACTTTGTTTTTTTGGGCTCCAAAATCACTGCAGATGGTGACTGCAGCCATGAAATTAAACGGCGCTTACTCCTTGGAAGAAAAGTTATCACCAACCTAGATAGTATATTCAAAAGCAGAGACATTACTTAGCCGACTAAGGTCTGTCTAGTCAAGGCTCTGGTTTTTCCTGTGGTCATGTATGGATGGGAGAGTTGGACTGTGAAGAAGGCAGAGCACTGAAGAATTGATGCTTTTGAACTGTGGTGTTGGAGAAGACTCTTGAGAGTCCCTTGGACTGCAAGGAGATCCAACCGGTCCATTCTGAAGGAGATCAACCCTGGGATTTCTTTGGAAGGAATGATGCTAAAACTGAAGCTCCAGTACTTTAGCCACCTTATACGGAGAGTTGACTCATTGGAAAAGACCATGATGCAGGGAGGGATTGGGGGCAGGAGGAGAAGAGAGGACGACCGAGGATGAGATGGCTGGATGGCATCACGGGCTCAATGAACGTGAGTCTGAGTGAACTCCGGGAGTTGGTGATGGACAGGGAGGCCTGGCGTGCTGCGATTCATGGGGTTGCAGAGTCAGACACAACTGAGCGACTGAACTGAACTGAAAAATGTGGAGAATACAATGGCTTCCAGGTCAATGGAATATTGAAATATTAATATTAAGATATTAATCTATAATTAAAAGTGGGTAGTATAATCCTGGTTTGACCTTTATCACTGCTCTGGTGAATTGGATATATGTCAAAATATAGCTCTGAAAGACATCAACAACAATAACAAAGTAATGAAAAAATTGAATATATATAACACTGTGGTCAACCAGGCAACCATATATTTCTAATGAATCACTGTATGTGTGTGTACATACACTGTATCTTTTTGTTTGTGCATATGTGCATTTTTAATGCATGGTCTATCCTGTGAACTTTTCACTCTGTCAAGAAACGATTTTCTTTTTCTACCAACATGTCAGCTTCATCTACATAACATTAACAAATAAGCTTCAAGTTTAAGATCAGTTGAGAAACATTGCCATTAAAGCTGGAAGAAGGTTTCTAAAGATCAACTTATAGATTCCTGTTTGTAAATTGTAATGGGACAACTTTCTTAATAGGATTTTCAGAAAATTACAAAGGCTTAATCCTTTCACGGGTTACTTCCTACACTTTGCTGACTCCACGCTTGAATAAAAGCTGCATGTGCACCTCTGAAAAAAAGCCTTTGACTTACAGGAAAGAGAAGCAAAAGGCAAGGGAAGAAGGGAAAGATATACCCAACTGAATGCAGAGTTCCAAAGACTAGCAAGGAAAAGAAGGTCTTCTTAAATAACCAAAGAAGTTGAGGAAAAGAGGCAAAGAAATAGAGGAAAAATGATACAGTGGTAAAGACTAGAGACCACTTCAAGAAAATGGGAGATATCAAGTGAATATTTCATGCAAGGATGGGCGTGATAAAGGACAGAAACAGTAGGACCTAACAGAAGCAGAAGAGATTAAGAAGAGGTGGCAAAAATACACAGAAGAACTATACAAAATAGGTCTTAATGACCCAGGTAATCAAGATGGTGTGGTCACTCACCTAGAGTCAGACATCCTGAAGTGTGAAGCCAAATGGGCCTTAGGAAACATTACTATGAACAAAGCTAGAGGAGGTGATGGGAATTTCAGCTGAGCTATTTCAAATCCTAAAAGATGATGCTGTTAAATTGCTGTACTCAGTATATCAGCAAATATTTCAGCAAATTCCACAGGACTGGAAAAGGTCAATTTTCATTCCAATTCCAAAGAAGGGCAATGTCAAAGAATGTTCAAACTACCACACAATTGCTCATTTCACCTACTAGCAAAGTAATGCCCCAAATTCTTCAAGCTAGGCTTCAGCAGTTTGTGAACTGAGAACTTCCAGACTTAGAAACTGGAAACTTAGAAAGTTAGATTTAAAAGAGGCAGAGGGACCAGAGATCAAATTGGATCATAGAGAAAGAAAAAGAATTCCAGAAAACTATCTATTTCTGTTTCATTGACTATGCTAAAGCCTTTGACTGTGTGAATCATAAACACAAATCTAGCTGATGTCTATCTATCCATCAATCATCAAGACTCTAGCCTACAGATCAGAGCTGACCCTCCCAGGCCTGAGTCCCAAAGCTATTTTATTGAAGAGTTGGATAGATAATTGAGATCTCCTACTTGTGAAATACTTTCCTCATGTATCATAATTTAATCAGGAAATCTATAAATCACACTTGAAGTACACTCAGTTCCTCTGTACACAAGAACAAGCAAGGAGTTTTTTGAGTTTTATTGTTGCTTGTTCTGTTATTAGATTAATAAATAATTGCTGCATAATTTGTTTGATATTAGTAACAGTGTGACAATCTACATTACACATTCAGTTCAGCTCAATTGCTCAGTCGTGTCTGACCCTGACCCGATGGACTGCTGTACGCCAGGCTTCCCTGTCCATCACCAACTCCCGTAGTTTACTCAAATCGTGTCCATTGAGTCCGTGATGCCATTCAATCATCTCATCCTGTCATCCCCTTCTCCTCCCACCTTCAATCTTTCCCTGCATCACAGTCTTCTCAAATGAGTCAGCTCTTTGCATTACGTGGCCAAAGTATTGGAGTTTCAGCTTCAACATCAGTCCTTCCAATGAATATTCAGGACTGATTTCTTTAGGATGGACTGGTTGGATCTCCTTGCAGTCCAGGGGACTCTCAAGTGTCTTCTCCAACACCACAGTTCAAAAGCATCAATTATTTAATCCGTTTTCTTATTAGTCCAACTCTCACATTCATACATGACTACTGGAAAAACCATAGCCTTGACTAGACAGACCTTTGTTGGCAAAATAATGTCTCTGCTTTTGAATATGCTATCTGAGTTGGTCATAACTTTCCTTCCAAGGAGTAAGCGTCTTTTAATTTCATGATGCAGTCACTCTCTGCAGTGATTTTGGAGCCCCCCAAAATAAAGTCTGACACTGTTTCCACTGTTTCCCCATCTATTTGCCATGTAGTGATGGGACCAGATGCCATGATCTTAGCTTTCTGAATGTTGAACTTTAAGCCAGTTTTTTTCACTCTCCTCTTTCACTTTCATCAAGAGGCTCTTCAGTTCTTCACTTTCTGCCATAAGGGTGGTATCATCTGCATATCTGAGGTTATTGATATTATTATTGATATAATCACCATCGTGATTATCTGGATCATGAAGATCTTTTTTGTATAGTTCTTCTGTGTATTTTTGTCACTTCTTAATATCTTCTGCTTCTGTTAGGTCCATACTATTTCTGTCCTTTATTGAGTCCATCTTTGCATGAAATGTTTTAATTTTCTTGAAGCAATCTCTAGTCTTTCCTATTCTATTGTTTTCCTCTCTTTCTTTGCACTGATCACCGAGGAAGGCTTTCTTATCTCTCCTTGCTATTCTTTGGAACTCTGTATTCTAATGGGTATACCTTTCCTTTCCTCCTTTGCTTTTCACTTCTCTTCTTTTCACAACTATTTAAGCCTCCTCAGACAGCTATTTTGTTTTTTTGCATTTATTTTTCTTAGAGATGGTCTTTATTCCTGTCTCCTGTACAATGTCATGAACCTCTGTCCATAGTTCGTTATGCACTCTATCTATCAGATCTAGGCCCTTAAATCTATTTCTCACTTCCACTGTATAATCATAAGGCATTTGATTCAGGTCATACCTGAATGGTCTAGCAGTTTTCCCTACTTTGTTCAATTTAAGTCTGATTTTGGCAATAAAGGGTTCATAATCTGAGCCACAGTTAGCTCTCCATCTTGATTTGTTGACTGTATAGAGCTTCTCCATCTTTGGCTGCAAATAATAATATCAATCTAATTTTCCTGTTGACCATTACAACACATTACACATTACTGTGATTGAAATAATTATGCTGAAAATACAGAGGACAAATAGTCTGACACAATCTTGACTGAAAATCATCAAGATAATCAAGCATTTAAATGCATTTTTCTAAGTGTTTGGTGTTTTTTCCTCCACAGAATAACTTTGTTAAATAAATAGTCAAAGCCCATGTGCTATAGGGTGGAAGTGGTATTGGGAAAACATGACATGTTTCCTAGGAGAAGCTAACTCATGTTCAATCACTAGGCCCAGTCAGGGGTTTAAGGGGGTTCAGAAGCACATATATTTCAAGTGGTAAAATCTGACATTTTAAAGAGGGAAAGATGCTTTTACAGAAATCCTTAAAATAACATGAAAGAAATAGTACTAAGAGGGACAAAGAGAGTGTTGATGGAGTATTTTGACTGAAGCTCTTTCCAAGTGTAAGAGGAAGTTGCCATATTCTAGATAAAGAAGGGAGGATTAAAGTGTGTCTGACTATGTCAGACTAGTAAATTTAGATGGAAAAATCTTCATGGTCTAAAATGGATGTGTGCCACTGAAGTAGTTAATGGATTAACATTTGGTTTTCCCCAAAATGATCTTAAGCCAAAGTTTCCAAATGAACACCAGGAAATTGGTTTGAGGAAAAACTGAGACACAATATTAGCCCCTCCTATTTTTTTCTTTTCAAGTTTTCTTCTTTTTGGTGGGGGGGTATTTTAAAAAATTTATTATTATTATTATTATTATTATTATCTTTACTTTACAGTATTGTAGTGGTTTTGCCACACCTTGACTTGAATTCTCCACAGGTGTACATGTGTTCCTCATCCTGAACCCCCGTTCCACCTCCCTCCCCATCCCATCCCTCTGGGTCATCCTAGTGCATCAGCCCTGAGCACCCTGTCTCATGCATCAAACCTGGACTGGAGATTCATTTCACATATGATAATATACATGTTTCAATGCCATTCTCCGAAATCATCCCACCCTCTCCCTCTCCCACAGAGTCCAAAAGACTGTTCTATACATCTGTGTCTCTTTTGCTGTCTCACATACAAGGTTATTGTTACCACCTTTCTAAATTCCATATATAAGCATTAGTATACTGTATTGGTGTTTTTCTTTCTGGCTTACTTCACTCTTTATAATAGGGGTGAATGTTAGAGGATATTATTGTCCCATCATGTTTGAAATGCTATGATAGCTGTTTGAAAAAAAAATCAATTATTCACCCCATGTTTTATTAATATAATTATTTAGACAACAAAATAGTTAAAATTAAAAGTGAGTTTCCATAATCTATTCAAACTAACTCAAAAAACAAATATAGATACTGGCACTTTGTAACAATATTATACAAGGCAGAAAATAATTCGTTGTAAAATGGACTCCATCAAAGGGATTTGGTTCCTAAAATGCTTAAAGTCTTGCTTTTGGCACACCCTGAGAATGGCATATTATGAGACAATTTTCCCTATGTGTATTTTAAAATACTTGGCCTTTAGAGGAGATAAAAATCATCAAATTTGGGGATCTCAAGTATATAATTTTTTAACAATGACACTAGTATTTTTATAAGTTATTTATTTTTTATTCAATAGTCTAATCCACATAGCTAGAAATGATTTATGGTTTATTTATTTATAAAGTCATATAACCCCCAGTCCCTTTTTTGTTGTTATTAGTAGATATAGGATAAAGGATTTTAAACAATATAAAGTTCTATATAAATAAAAGTGTGGTAAATTTCAAAGGACTCAAGTAAGAGGACACAGATTACATAATGAATTCATAAAATGGCATATTTGAATTAATACCTTTTATAAAGAATTTAAAGCTATTAAAAAAATCTTGTCCATCTACTTCAGACAATATACTCTCCTTTATTCTATCAATAAAAAGATATTTTCCCTCAAAGGACAATATAGAAATTTTATTCTCTGAATAAAACTATTAGGAACCAAGTTAACACAGAGAGGAAAAACAGCCACATGTGGAAACTTTCTTGAAATTAGCCTAGCATTTGAAGTGATTGATAAATATTTCTGTAAAAATCCCACATGAAACATTCTAATCTAAGAGGGCCTTCAGTGAGAACATTTCATCATCTGTAAAGGGAGAGGGTTAGATTAGAGGATCATTCCCAGGAGTCATGTCACATTTATGCCAAATGCAAAGATAAAGGTAGATGTAGGACAAGGGTTCAGAAATAAATTTGCAGGAGGCAGTCACATTAGAGGTGAATGCTAAAAGGAAATCTGTTGCAATGTGCAGTTTCAAGGCCAATTTGTGGTGGAGAGCATGGGTACCATGGCTTAAAAGGAACTGGATAAAATGAACAGGCCAGCATGAACCAAGATAAATGAGCAATGACTGAGTGGGCCCCAGAGAGGAAGGAGCAAGATTACTATAGCTACAGAACAAGTTATGTAATTGTTGGCACGAGCATTGTTTGTGACCTGTGTCAGAGTGCCTGCAAGTAGGGAAGCCCCAGACTTATCCAATAGGGCATATTCTGTGGCTTCTGGGTTGGGGTTTGGCCAGGAGAAGTGTTACAGGCGCCTGTGGTACAGGGTTATACATACTTACCCTTTTTTCATTTCCAATTATAACAGAGTATACTGGAATAACATCAGGTATTTAACCATGTGTTCTATATTTTATATTTCTTAGCTATAAATTCTGTAACTATTTTTCCTCCAATTTAAAGTTTGTCTACCTTTTAATAGTCTTCTACAAGTATATTAACTCTTTCAATCCATCCTGGCATGTGGAAATAATTTATATAAAGATAATATACTTTCTTATTTATAAATGTGGGGGATTTAAAAAAATAAAACACAGATCCATATCTCAAAACTTCTCTGAAAATTTGTTGACACTCTTTAGAAAACCATAGTCAGATTTTGATGTAGTGAGCAGATTTCAGTTTTGATAAGACTATTACAACTTGTAAATATTATGACTATCTCTCATTTGGAAAACCCTTTTAAAATTCTTTAATAGTACCCACATAAGCCCAATTGATTGATTTTATGTGTGTAGTTTTATCAAATACTGCCACCTTCCAACCATCTGTGATAATATTAAAATAAACCTAAAGATGATAGGTATTTCTATTGGGTGATACTCTGCACCAGGGATTTGAATGAATTACTTCATTCAATCATGAGAACACTTTCCATGAGGAATGTTGCATCATTATTCCTATTTTATGGAGATGGAAACTGAGTCCTTAATTGTTATGTAGCTAGTCTAAGGTCATATAGCTAAGAAGTCTGTGGGAATAAAAATTTAAGGGTTTAAATTCAGAGCCTGATAGATTAGCTTTTATAAATGCCATTCCCATAGATTCTCATGGTTACTAAACTCCACTATTGAAAAAGAAGAAAAAAGTTTTAAAGTAGTATATTCTTGTTTGACTGTAATGATAGATGTGTATATCTCAACAGATGCCTTTACCTCACATCTGTAATAGAATCCTCTGGATAGCAGAGGAGAAGGGGCTGCTAATTTTGGTTTACCTGGTCTGAAGCTGTGGCCCTGCTATTTTGATTAGATGTTTGAGGAGATGAATAGAGAAGGAAGAATAGCAAATGGAGACCCTGGGAGAGTAGCTTATATTATTGGAGTAGCATATATACATATTCAGTTAATATTTGCTAAATACACATAAATGACTTCATGACTCTTTATCATCTGATCACCAGATTTTCGCCAACCTCACTTGAAGAACTTTTTCCTTCCCTTATGCTTCATAATGCCCTCCTGAGCAGCGCTGGATACACCATGAGGCTTCCACATCTTAAAGCCTTTCATCTGTGGTTTCCCTTCTATTTGTGATCCATCTTCTCTTTCCTTGTAAAGCTCACATTTATCATGCCAGCTCAAATGGCACTTTCCTGTGAAAACTGAATTGTTGTTCAGTTGCCAGGTTGTGTCTGACTCTTTGCAAGCCCATGGACTGCATCACAACAGGCCTCTCTGTCGCTCACCGTCTCCAAGTTCATGTCCATTGCATCGGTGATGCCATCCTGCCATCTCATCCTATGTCACCCTTTTCTCCTTTTGCCCTCAATCTTTCCCTCCATCAGGGTCTTTTCCAATGATTCAGCTGTTTGTAAAAACTGATAAACTTCCCCAAATTGAATTGCAGGTCCTTAGAGGATTCTATTATTCTTTCTTCATACTTTGTGTCTTGAGCTTACTATACTGCACTCTGTCTAGCTGACCACAAGTGCATTCGAGTTAGGGAAACTGTGATAATATCTAGCTCTTGGTGTTCCAAGATGAGCCAGAGAAGAACACAAAGACACATTCTGTTTTAAAAATGAACATGATGACTCACAGCTCACTTAAGTTTACTGGTGAGTAGACAGAAAAGTATAAACCACAATACTGTTGGGAGAGGCGATCTGCCATGAGCCCTGAGTGTCTTCTGGGTTCTTGCTGGGTATGCCAAGAATGTAAGACTATGGTCTTTCCTCACTTGGGCCATTTCTCAGGCTTGCATTTTCAGTGAGGGATGAAGACTATAAGCAGGCTTGTTTGCCAGTTGTGATAAAAACAGTGAAGTCCTCAAATTTAGTATTCCTGTCATGACACACACCTATTGTGTATCCAACATTCATACAGGTCCCTCGGCATGACCCTCCTAAGGCCGTGGGGAAAGGAGGAGCAAGAAAAACTGACATGTACATGAAGTTGATGTTGCCTGCTGGGCTGTGAGTAATGAAGGTCTTTGCCTCTGACCTCGAATTTCATGTCTTCTGTCAGTAACCATGAAACAGAAACAAGCTAATTTATCAATTTACATGTAGGTAAAGTCCAGGAATTTTCAGACTTGGACAGATACAAGTAACTGTGTATTGCACCTTATTTCCTAATTCCTCAACAAAATAAACCAAAATTATCCCAATTTGGCTTTACCTACCTGCAGACCCTAAATCAAGAATATGAGTGGAAGTAGTTTTCGGTGGTTGGCAGAAAATGCTGTTAGGTAAGTACAGAAATGAGACAAAGAGATCAACAAAGGGTTATTATATAATGTCAAGGGTCACTGCAGGTATTGGAGCTTAATTCCACTGGGAAAACTATGAAAGTCAGTGAAAAGCATATACTTCAGAATTATCTCATCTCAGAAACAGGATAATAGACTTATTTATATACTAGTTCCCATCAGTCACTGGTTGGGAGATGCTCTTGTGGGTTATTAAATACTTGACATTTCCAGGATGCCTGGCATGTGGGCAGAGTGGTTTCTAGACTTGGGGAAAGCCACCAGGCATAGAAAAATGCAGATACTGGAGTTAGAATCAACTTGTGTCCACTGAAACAGTAAAGTTAAAGGGATGTGGTGGGGGTAGCAAAATATTGACTACACAGTGCTAGAAATGACCCTTGAGGAATAAAGAAACCACCCGTTAGAGGAGCTCACAGTCATGGGCTTTTAGCCTTTGAGGCCGTGAGTTTAAAGAACAATGCATAGAAGTACATGGTCTACCTACCTACAAACAGCATATTCTGCTTCACTACATATATGCATTTTGATTTATTTTAATTTTTCTTACTTCCATCTTATTGTTACATAATATCCTCTCAGGAAACCTACTGTGTTACTATGACTCACCACAATGGGTTCACTAGGTGTTGTTAAAAGAAAGAACAGAGTGAAGAAGGTATATCTGGTAAGCAACTTGAAAAATTGAAAGCATTTCCCCTAAAGTCAAGAACAAGACAAGGGTGCCCACTTTCACCGCTACTATTCAACATAGTTCTGGAAGTTTTGGCCACAGCAATCAGAGCAGAAAAAGAAATAAAAGGAATCCAGATTGGAAAAGAAGAAGTAAAACTCTCACTGTTTGCAGATGACATGATCCTCTACATAGAAAACCCGAAAGACTCCACCAGAAAATTACTAGAGCTAATCAATGAATATAGTAAAGTTGCAGGATATAAAATCAATACACAGAAATCCCTTGCATTCCTATACACTAATAATGAGAAAGTAGAAAAAGAAATTAAGGAATCAATTCCATTCACCATTGCAACGAAAAGAATAAAATACTTAGGAATATACCTACC